>DWJK01004358.1:0-12095 GCA_018248815.1 Croniades pieria auraria
CGAATACTCCAGCTAAAGTCATAAATAAAAAATGTTTCATCTTAATCACCGAGAAAAGCAAACGGAGCGAGTCTCGCACTCGCAACGTTACCGACAGCTTCTCGATTAACCAGACCATCTTAACTTTTGTCGGAACGGCTGTCCGCGGACGACAACTAATTCAAAAGTTCCAATCGTGTCGACCACACTTTACGGATGGTCGTAAAATCAAGGGGAACCATTCAATGGTTCCATCTCGGCCCGGCTGCGTGCCGTACGACTATAACGAGTACAACTCGTTTATTACTCAAATTATGCATTATAAAGCGAGGAATCGCACGGGTACCCTAAAAATTGATCGTTTGTGAAGGCTATTGTATGTAACGGCAGTGTAACGTCATTTCAGTACATCCAGATTAGTAGTTCGAAGTACACTACAGTAGTATTCATATACATATGTACATGAGATGAAACAAACAAAATAGGATGTAATTTAAAGATTGAGAATTTATTTAAAAATATTTTTACCTTAATTGCCGAAACATTTATATAAGGCTACTTTATGATTTACATAATCAACCATTTTACGGTCCCGTAGTCGGAGACGGGTCTCCTCTATATTGAGAAGCGGAAAGGTGACGGGATCTGCCGCGGTGGCTGAATGACGGAGAACTGCGGAGGGTATGGAAGTCGAAGGTCCAGTTATGGGAGACGTGCTACGGATTAACCCAGAAAGCACTGCCACTGACATTCTCAGTTTAAACGCAAGCCTGCATCGATTAAAGTGGACGGCGTTGAATTTGAGCAAAGCCTTGCGCAGAACTGTGAAACGATAGCTAAGGAATCTTATACAATACAAAAATCTCTTAAGCTTAGTGCGTATCGTAAATTCGCGTGTGGCGGCCTTGACGGTGTTCCCGTGTGTTCCCGAAGGAGGCGCCGCGAGCCGCCGGCGCACGACGCGCACAGCCTCAATCCCTTGTGACACCCTAACGTGTAACATGTAGGCTGTATGAGACATTACACTGAAATGTATAACTGCTTATTTATATTATAACACACGGCTGTGATCTAAACTACCATGGAAGACAGGCCGAATTTTTTATAATATTAACTTTTAATTTGGTTCGTAGTACGAAGAGAAAAACTTTCCCGTTCGCGAGCGACTAATGGGATGTCGTTTTCAGCCGGTGTGCTGCTAAACATTAAGCCGCATCGATGCAACTCTAGGTGCCAATGAGTAAGCCCACAATATTATTTGTAAGCGACGACAGCGTCCCGATGAAAGGCAAAGATAAATCAAATAAAAACAGAGGTGATATGGAGTCACGTTAACCTGTGATAACCTCCAACGATTCGGTAGCGCACTTGTCGGCGGCGCGGCGCTCCGCCGCTGCTGCAAGCGAGTGCCCTATGACCTTTGCACGCCGACTGCAGCGCGGGTGGTGGCGGTCCATTGCCGACTTTATGCACACAGCTCTGTTTACAATTGAACTAAAATTACAATGTAACAGCACTTTTAATTTCGTATCAAAACACGAAACTAGCAGTCTCCACGAGGTTAGCAGTGGCCCAATCATTCTACAAAAGCGAAAAGAATTTACATTACTGGTGTTATTTTAGTCTCTTCATCACGATAAGTGAAGCAGGCATGTAATGCCACACATTATGTAGATATATTCAATATTTTTTATTGGTATCTCAACAATCAACAGAATCTGAAGCATTTTTTTTCATTTTGCTTATGGCACTATTTTGTTTCTGGTAAACAAAACGAGGAAGTGGCCTTGACTCAGTGAACGAGCTAGCGCCGCTCCGACAGGAGCCACCACTAACAGCAGCGCGCGGCTCGCCACCTCGCTTTGCATACACTTTTGAGGATATTGAGACACCTGCGGGGTATTGAGAGATCTCGACATTCTATCACTTTTAGTGGTATCGTCATGCTAACACAAAACATGTTCATGTCACGTCTAGCCTAATTAGGCGACTTATCTTGTTTCTATTGCGGTACGTTTTGTCTGAAAATATTAGGTCCTTATATATGAACTTTGCGTTTTATACGGAGAAAATGAAACGCGTAAAAAAATATGAAATAACATATTTAATCAATCGAAATATTTACCATTACTATAATATAAGTGAAACATATGTGGCTCGGAGCGAGCTGGACGCGTCTCCACCTGCACCGCTCCACCGCGCGAGGCTCCTCCGACACCAACCCATGCGCCAGCTAGTTGTGACTGTGTACTGTTCGTCTTGTCATGTGTACCGTGTGTTCAACAAATGTATCCGACCTTCTACAGTACAGTACACTCTGTGCAAAGTCTGCACAGTGCTGTGCGCGCACTGGGCCTTGTAAGCAACGACTAATGGAGAGGTAATGCATGGATGTTGCTATACTTATCAAATAAATAATTACATACATTAATCATACTGCCTCGTTGGTCGAGTGCGACGTAAGTGCGACAGCCGATCGCGGTCCTGGGTTCGAATCCCGTTTCGGGTACTATTAGATTTTTCTTATTTAGAATTTTTAGTAATGACTCGAAGTCTGGATTTGTGCCCGGTGTATGGCAATAGGCTCACCACCTATTCCATAGGACTTAAACGTAACTGGTGAAACGTGGAAGTGTACTACACTCCTCTGCCTGCCCCTTCGGGGATTACAGGCGTGTTGTTATGTTTACGCTCATGAGATAATTGTAAATTAATGTGCCAAAATCAATAAAATTGTCTTATTGTTGTTGTAAAAGATATATTAGGGCATATTCAAATTATTCTGCCTTGAAACCTAAGAAAACATGTACAGATCATGCAAACGCACCTTTAGATGGAGCCGAAAAATTTCTACAGACACGGTTATATCACTAAATAATCCTGTGCTTTAGTAACCACAGAGTACAAAAACACGTGTATTAATTTTCAAATGGATAATTTTAGACACGGAAGATATATTTGTGTTTAAAAAAAATATTAGTTTAGGTAGTTTAATTTTATTACGAGAGGCCTATGTGAACATCTAGAAGCAGACGATGATGAATAAAAATATTTCATCAGACTGGAAATCGAATCCATAAATCCTATTTGGTTTGTCGATAATCCTTGAACTCACTGGCAAGTTCCATAACGTATTGATATCAATACATTTAAAATTAGAATATAAATATTCAAATCGACCAGTATTTACATATACACGTGCATACTTTTTCCGATACTCTGTACGGCTTTCTGCATGTAACGTGTCTATTTTGTCAGTTCAAAGGGCTGTATTAAGTTTGTTTAATGAAATATATTTTAAAGCGAGTGTATTTCACTTTGTTACCCGGCAAAGTTTCTACTAGCGTTTTCATATTTACCATTTGTTTTTTTGACGGTAACTAACGAAACTACAATTTTGACTGGGATATATTGGTTTTATTATTTAAAAAAAACCGTAAAATTCAGTTTTGAACTGACTATTTGGTCAGCGTCAACTTTACTAGACCTTAGTTAGGCAGTTACTAGACCGACGAGGTAGTCAACTGCTTCCGTGTCTTAATAGGAAATGACATATTGTAACATGTATACCATATATATACTTTTTCCGGCCATTGTAATAAAAAATGTAGAAACGAAAGGAAGTCACATTCGGAAGCGAGCAGTCAATAATTGCGAGGTAGCGACGGAGAAACTACCGATAACTTTGGCGCAAAGCCAGGTGTCGTTTCGTGCTGGCACAAAACCTTTTCACTTCAGGTCTTACGTTAAAATAGTTTACATACGACAAAATAACATGTCTTCACTTCCTCTCCTAATGGATTTTCCTAACAAGATACATTTAACTAAATATTGCATTACGATAATTACGGTATTATTATGTATTAAGACTACAGTGTACCTATTACAATCAAGAATTTATATGCTTGCAACATTGTTTTACAGAAAGATACTGTGAGGAAATGTACACATTAGCGGTCTATACGATATAGGCGCGCGAAGTCTAGCAATCTGCACTTGGCTAGCATGGGAACCTTCTTATCTGTCGGCCGTTTGGTTCCAAGTTGTCCAATAGGGGAAATACACAAGGGTTTAAGATACATACAAAGCTTATCTCTTTGTACTGTTAATTAAAAGTTCCTATTAGCGGCCACTGGACAAATAAACAATTTCTTTATCGTCGCATCTCCTATTCTATCAGACAAATCATCATCATCATTATCATCATCAGCCTGCTCCCGTCCACTGCTCGACATAGGCCTCTCCAATAGCACGCCACCGAGCCCGATTTTCAGCTCTTCACATACAACCACTGACAGCCACTTTGCGTACGTCACTCCAACTAGCTGGAAGGCATCCTACGCTACGTTTACCAAGTCGCGGTCTCCACTCCAGAACACATGTAATAACATAAACATATAGCGGGTGAAAAGTAGGAGCAATACACACCTTTCTCTCTCTCCAGCTTCGGAGAAATACAGTCGTGATATTAAGTATGTATGTAATTGTTCATTATTCACTGGCTACGACTTAATTACCATTAGTAATTCATTAACGAGCGTATCTCATTGTATTTACATAAGACAAGAATTTACATTTCGAAAAAAAATTGTCTTAATTAGGCTTTTTGGGGCGACGTATTCTAAGCGGTTGAGGACTTAGCGAGGGTGAGGTAGATGTGCTGAGAGATAGCTTTTTACAATTGTTAAATAAATTGCGGAATATTGTACATGTTATTAGAATACTAGATAACAATCGTGAAGCAATGACAGACGCGTTGAAGGTGGATTAAAAACATCCAATAGATGGATTGGTTACTTATCCGTGTTTCCAAGAATTCGCCTTGGAACAACAGGTAAAGAATGTTCTAGGCTATGGATTGTGGAGAATTATACTACGTAGTGGAAGAGAGAGTAACAGCCAATACAAATCCGAACTGTATTCTTCACTCAGGTTTAATTTTTTTTTAAAGATATGTGTAATTTCGGCTCTTGACCTCTTAATGGATAGAAAATCACCATTAATATTATAAGTTGATTTGTCTACTGCACTATTTGGTCTCTTATTCAACGATACAATATGATATGTTTTTAGTTCAAAACTGTTTAGTCCAGTAATGCATCAATTTCTTGCTATCTGTTTAGGTTAGTGGTTGTAAGTGCGATTGCTGAGGACGAGATCCTGGATTGGATCGTTGGTTGTGCAAATAATTTTTGGATTTTTTAGCTTAAAATTTCCATTAGTAGCCTGGAGTCTGGATTTGTATCTGATGTGTGCTAATAGGCGCATCTCTTATTCTATAGATGGTATAACTTCGTGAAAGTAGGTGTACTTCACTCCTCTACTTATCCCTTCGGGAAATTACAGGCGTGATGCTATTTTATTAATTTGTTTTAAATCATTTTGTTTTCAAAAGGAGAATGTGAAATTGAATGACGTATCTGTGTGTGATAATATTTTGTGTCATTTTTAAAACTAGCCAAAACATGTATTTCGAAAATACGTTTCAATTCATACATTTCATTTAATAACTGTGTCAAAAGCACTTAACATTGCTGACGATATAATCATGTCATGGTCCAATTTAGTTATGAAAATATAAATTTAATAAAATTAATGGGAATAAATTTGAAAATATATTCCCATTTCCAAGCAGAGCAGTCCATTTCCATTTGCGAGCAGACTGCATCTGATTTATTTGCCTTCGTAAGATCACCTCACCTGTAGCAGAGACCTGAAGTACATACTAAATAAACGGAAGCACTGGCTGAGGTAATTTGCAAACGCACTGCAGCTAGATAATTTTGCTGTAAATTACATTTATATATTAAAACGTGGTTAGAAATCTTTATATTCCTTTGAGAATATTGTGCGCAGGGAACGGCATGTGATTTGGAACAGTAAAAGTTCAAGTAGAGAAGAACCGCGGAAAAATAAATATATGCATACAATACTGTTACAAATACAGTAAATATTATATATTAGCACATAATTATGTTTTATTTATAAATTTAATTGGAGTTTATTGCCTATCTACTTTGGTATAGATCACCATTAGTTGGCGCAGCAGTAAATCAATTTCAAGAAAGTTACATACCTGCATACCTACCGTATGACGGTATTTAATTATGACGAAGTCTTTCAATTATATAGATTCATAAGAATGTCTTTAACTACTACACGTGATCAATAATTGAATCACTCATTAAATTGTTGTTAGTCATAGATTTAGTGGAATGTCTGCCGCAACATTTGAGTAAAGGGCAATGTTATCGTTAAAAAAAATAATAACCAGAGAACCATTGGACAAGAAACAAACAACGCGATAGAAATGAGAAAAAAACGAATTCAATCGACCTTTTAATTATCGAGTAAAATACTAACATAAATAATGTTTTAGTTCATACATTCAGAAGTTTTGAAATATACATATATTCGGTTACCAATAATTAATGTTTTAAATTTCGAACTCAAGGTCGCCGTGACGTTGTTTACAAGATGGCCGCCAAATATGAAATATACCGCTAAGGAAAAAATGTTTTATATAATTAATATATGTCTTGCCAGAATTAGAAAAATTTATTGGAGATTGTCTTAATGATAAAATCAATACATGAAATGTTAATGATCATTATACTGTTTTAATTGAAATTCGTAATTTTTATTGCAAGTGTAAATAATGTCCTTAACATTTTGAAGTGTTGATATATCACATTGTCGGTTTATTACTAAATTTATTTGAATGAATTTAATTAGTCACTAGGAAATATATAAAAAACATCACGATAATAAAATAAAATTCAAAACCTTTATAAAAATTAACACAATTTTATGTTTGTATTCTGTAAGCGAATAGAGAATGAAAACGAATACAATCTAGTGACCATAATTCTTTTAGATTTGCTGCAGTTATGTATGTACGTATATAAAGAATATATGGTTCGTGTGTTTATGTGCTGACATTAAATTCTCAATCTCATATGGCGTTAATCGCCCCGACCTTCTTCAGAACACGTTCATTAGGGATATCTCATTCCTTGTCGTATAACTCAATAAATATCAAAATATGCACAGTAATGTTTTTTTGATGACCACAGCTTTAACATATTTATATATTACATATTGA
The DNA here is from genome assembly GCA_018248815.1 of Croniades pieria auraria. Lineage (NCBI taxonomy): Eukaryota > Metazoa > Arthropoda > Insecta > Lepidoptera > Hesperiidae > Croniades > Croniades pieria. Next base: position 7,085 of record DWJK01004358.1, read on the forward strand.
TAACACATTAGTTCATAATAAAAAAAAAAGTTATAATGATTACTTGCGGCATCAATGATAACATTATTGTCATCAAAATCGATTATCATTAGAGAAGCAGACGTAACCCTTCAATAAAGAAGAGACAGGAATACTTTTAATATACGTCTAAAAGAAGAACGACAGCTGGTAATAAAATTTTGCTTGATCGTTACAACATTTTCTCTTAAAAATATATTAACTTAATAAAATCATAGCAGCTTACCGGATATTAGAATCCCAATCTTTTTTTAATTAGAGATAGACAATAAACAAAGGCAATGAAAAGGAATTATTGAAGGCTTTTAATGAACAGATCAAATTAAAGTTTAATTTGCGACTGAAATACAATTTGAAAAAGTTATTTGTAAAACGATACTTTCCATGGTTTTCCTTTGATTTAATATAAAATATTGATTTAATATTTTGATTTGATTATTTGATTGAAAAATTTGATGTAATATACACAAAGGATATCCTTGTAAAGCATTTTTGTCTTGTTTAACGATTTTAGACAATTGTATATATTGTTATTATATGTGGATAGGAATACATTGGAATAGTATTTAGAAATATTTCTATCTATGCGTTTCCACGCAGGTGTCGCGTAACTTAGCTTTATCGGCACCGCAACCTTCAACTTGGAACGCGTGTCTAGAGTCCAAATTATCATCTGGATCATCTGTAGTATCACCATCTTTTTTAGCACCACTTGTCTTGTTTCCGTTACTAGCGTTAGGTTCTCCTTCAGCAGTTTTCAATTCCGTTTTGTTAATGGAAATGTCGTTAAGAGTCATCACGTCTGTAGAAGTGCCATCTTCGGTTGACGGTATTGGCGAACCATAAGCCATTCCCACGAAATATAAATACAAAACTAAATGTATTAAAACATGTGTAACCTCCATCTTGGCTGTAACAATACTGTGTTAGTATTGTATCTATTAACGTCGTGTTGACTTTAATTCGATTTTAATTACCTGAATAACCATTACATTATGTTCCACGGTAAGCATAGAAGATAATTGTGTTGTCAGAAATACGGTCATTATTGTGATAGATGTACCGATTGTGAATGAGAAGGAAACGGACGGTGATAGGAAAGATAGTGTTTTCGAAAAATTAAAGGGCATTACAATTTGGCTTTCTTCCTTAACTTTTGTACCGAATTTTTAATTTTACTCACAATTTGTACAGGGTTTTCGTTTAACTGGAGATCTGTTTTGGAAAAACTCTGATTGGGAAAATATCGCCTCTAATTAATGACCTAAACATGACTTGCGAAAACCCGCTAAGTTTCCTCTCGCACCCTCCAGAGCCGGCCGATTGTCTTCACAGGCACGTCATAGTAACATTTATTTACATTCTCCGTTCCCGTCAGCGGAGACGAAGTTCCCAATTTAACACGTCGATTACGAGGCACCCTTGCTGTTCTGCATATTATCTATAAGCCCGCCATTTCTCAAACCCCCAAACGAGGGTTCAAGTTTAACAAAGACATGCTTTTGGGAGGGTTACGCAACCCATTCTCATCTTTTTGGGGATGGAAAAATGAATTTTACGGTTCTGTTTTCTAATTTGTAATTAATAAAATTAATGAGATAGACATGATGTACGCTTGCAGAGGTTCGACCGAGGCAAGAGATGGTAATCAATCGCTTAATAATGATTAATTTTTGATGAAGGAATGAATTAACGTATGAACGGATAACGTAGGAATGAACAAATAATGTAGGAATGAACTGAAATTAACGAATAAAGAATAAATAAACGATAAAAGAACCAATGAACGAAAAAAGAAACTAAATACGAATAACAAACGAATATACGAAAAATAAACCAATATACGAAAAATGAACGAATATACGAAAAATGAACGAATATACGAAAAATGAACGAATATATGAAAAATGAACGAATATATGAAAAACGAAGGCATGAATGAATGAACGAATGAACGAACGAATAAATATTTCTGTTTCATTATGTTCTGTAAGATATGTACAAATGTGCTAACCTGAAATTTTTCAGTGTGGTACTACGACCTTAACCCTTGTCATTCCGAGCACAGACCCGTGTCCGACAATGGGACGACTAAGGAGTTTATTAGATAAGACGACATTGCTAGAGTAATGTATATTGAAATATTTTTAAACTACTTGCAATTAAGTGTGAGTGTTCTATACTCCTCTGTCTACCTCTTCAGGGATAATAGGCGTGATGTTTCGTTTTACGTTTTTTATTTGTAATTAATACACATAATTTCGAATATAAAAACGGCAGAATGGAATAATATTACACGTCAGCACGGATTACTGCTGAACTGGGATAAATCCTTCTCATTTTAAAAATATATGTCAAATTTGAATACTTATAGTACCTACCTAATAAAGATTTTAAGCTAATGGTTAATGAGTTAAATTTAGATTTCCTATTTTTTAACCAAATTGCAATGCAAAATGTATATTACATGTATTTCAACAATACAATATCATTAATTTTAATTAGGTGATTTATATTTATTTATTTAAAATTTTTATTGTGATAATTTCATAAAAACCTGAAACAAGCTTAGTGCGTAATGGAATTTTCTACCCGTCAATTCTGGGTGAATGATTACGGTTGACCACGACTTCATGTCGACAAAGTAATATAATAACCTTGTAACGGTTTGATTAAATTTGGTTTTTAAAAAAGGAAAAAGTAAAGTTTTTTAATGAGTAATGTCAAGTATAAAAGTAAATACTCACATCTGGACTGATGTCCGTGAAGTTGGCACTAGATACGAATTCACGCAGAAACCCGTCCAGCTCCGTTCCTTCTATGTAGCCGTTACCTGAAAAAAAATATATTCTCATTGTAAAGAAATTATAAGGCATTTTAAGAGAGAACGTCAATATTCAAACGTTTAAAAATACCTTTTTAATATTGATGATAAATTTCGCGACGAGTTTAGTATCGAAAGGCTTATCAGAAGGCTCAAAACTGTTAAAAATTGTTTAAGTCATGAACGTAAACAGAATTTTGTCGCATTTAAATGACTGAAAACTGTTAAAAGGCGTAAGTAGAAGGGACTTACCTAACAAAAATTAAATTTCTAAAAAGCCTTATAACCTGTTTACTGATTGAACGTAAATAGAAAATGCTTAAATTCCTAAAATGTTCTGAGTTATTAAAAAAATGGGCGTAAATACGGAACGTAATATATTTTTAATTTGTGTGTTTGAACCGCGCAATTGATGGCGTCTTCTTTCGGTTTGCAAATGATAATATGAATGTATACTAGGTATGTTATATGGGTATACTTACATATTTCTGTATATTTAAAGTATGGATATATACATATATTCGATTATTAGAGTAAATCACGTCCCTGACGTTCTCCCTATCACACAGGATTGACTGAGAGAGTAGGCCAATAGACATTAAGTATAGACGCCGTTGTACTCTCCAGTGTAAGTCATTATATAAAAATAAATAAATAAAAATAGAACTGAACATAAGTAGATATTTCGAACACCAATCGAATTTTATCGATTGAATACAAAACGCCTGTTTTGGCCAGTCCGCTTTAGCTCATTACGTATTAAACACTCCTGACTGCTGTGACCATAATATTATACATTATATAAGGACTAAAAAACTCACTGTGATAGTATTTTAGTATGAGTTGATGGTAATATTGAAATAATGATTAAACTAATAATTTTAGGCGTATAAAAACGTGACTACTAGATAAAATAAAACCACAAATTTTATCAGGAATATTACGGCGGTATCAGGCAATGCACCAGCCTAGATGTACTGCTTAGTAAACTAAAGATGGATTGGTGGTCGTGGTTGACACTGACGTTAAATAAGTCAGCTCTGTAAGGGTAGATATATTTAGCAGTCGGTGTAATTAGTCTATCTCGTAAGCAACCCGGCGTGAAGATGTGCATGTAAAACCTTTTTGAAAGTAAAAAAACAATCACGGAAAAAACACGTCAAGTCTGTAAAGATATTTGGTGTTCGGTGCTCTCTGCCTACCTGATGTGACGATATAATAATAGCATAATTCCTAATTGATATGAGCAACAACACCATGCGACGCAAATGTACTATTACATACGTACGCCCATTAGTAAATACAGTGTATACTCACATATAGAAATTCGCTTAGCTCTACAATCATCGTTACCACGATTAGCGACTAGTATCCCAAGATTACTGTATCCTATCCCATGAAGTTACTGTATCCTACATTAACAAATATTGTCTTCTATTTTATTATTATTGTAACGTAACAGTACGGCTGTATTTTTCCAGTGGGGTAGACAGAGCAGTGAAATATTTCCACTTGTCACGAGTTGTACGTCTTACGCAACAGGGGTGACTCTATTGCTGTACATCGGGCCCAAGTCCAGACTCCGTGCCACTGGGAGTTCCAATTTAGAAAAATTCCATAACACTGTAATACCCAACTATCGAACCCAGGGCTTACTCAGCAGACTCAATGCCACCTGCAACCACTGGACCATCGAGGCAGGATAATTCTTGTATTGTTTCCATAACCAATTGGAAATATCTCGAGTAGTCCAAAGTGAAAAGCCATCGAATAGTACCTTTAGATGTGAAAAAGTGCTATTAAAGTATACAGGTTTGTTTTTTCCTTTTATTTTTAGACAAAACAAACAGATCCATAATTCATCATTTTACGCATTTGTTCACTTTTACAGAGAGTGAAAAGTAAGATCGTTATCTTTTATAAATGGTACTTTATCATTACCATTATCAGCATACCCCCTTATGTTCGTTACCCCTCGTTCCTCTGTTGAACACCGGTCGCTTGTCAGAATAATCAGGCTTAAAGCGATAGTTTTGGTGACTGTTAAAAAATTTAAAAAATTAAACTGCAAATTTGAGCAGAACAATCAGGCTTTTTTTTTTTTTTTTATCGACCCATTAACATTCCACTGTTGGAATATGAGTCTCCTCCCATATTGAGAGGGTTAAG
>DWJK01004359.1:0-12093 GCA_018248815.1 Croniades pieria auraria
ACACTCAATGAAGGTCATGTCTAGTCACTGTACTGTACTTCGGCTTTGTGCGCCCCTCAGGCTATAGTAGACCGGGACTATTTTGCGTATGTTATAACAATAGAATATATTCATTAGGTCCGTGTCAGTGAAACGATAAAAGGGTTGGTGATGGGGATGATGATGTTGATGGGTATTCTTATTTCCTTCCAGCGTGTCACAACCGAGCATAATGTTCTCGTACAAGGCTCAATTGGACGAGCCCATGGACGACGACCAGGTGTCTCTGCCGCACCAGCAGAGCTTCAGCTCTCTAAAGACAGACTCCGATTACATTTATCAGGTATTTGAATAAACTTGCCGGATACTGCATTTGCGTAAGTTGTAGTAGTTATGTACTGTATTTTGGGACATCTTCACACGGCCGAAGTCCCGAAGTAAACATCAAGAAAGCTTGCTTCATGGTAACCAGATGGCCGATAACGTATTTACATATGTATATACATACGTTTATTTAGATATTTTTTACATACAGATAAATATTTATTCCGGGTGAAAATCGAACCCACGACCCCTGGCGAAAGTCAGGTTCACTAACCACTGCACAAAAGGTCCAGTAAATCTGTACATATCAAATGATTGATTACACAATTATAAATACCTATTTGAAAAAGACACGATAAGACTAGACATAAGACTAGACAAAATAATATCTTATTAGTTTTATTTGATAGACGATAATTTTAATTTGAAATAGGTTATTATAACGTTTGGTTTTTTTATTATTTTCCAATAACGGTTTATGGAATGACTAGTCTTGTTGTCTATGAATATGGTGGTGTGAAAGAATCAGTTCAAAACCTGCGCTCACTTATATTATGAAACATACATTTATTATCTCAGGCATATACAAGTATTGTATAAATGATAACATACTACAGTAGCATGCAGAGAAATGGGCCAAGTGTATTTTAAAAGTAATTAAAGTCCTGCTTTGTACGTCATTGTTTGTGGTCACAAGATGAACAGTATATGACATGTAGACATAGAGGAAGATATATAGGTATATTTAACGGATTTTCGTTTGAGGTAAATGAAGTAGATTTTAAAACTAATTGTAACGCTTCTAAGAACCCAACAACTGATCTATTTGACCAAGAGCGTTAAATAAAGGAGAAACACGCACAGTAGGTGTGCAATAATAAGGTTATCCGGCACTCCGTGCTCTCTGCCTACCCCATAAGGGACCTGGCGCGAAGACGTATATGTACACGAGGATAGGGATAGGATATTTAAATATAGGCTAGTGAGGCACTCGATGCTCTCTGCGTATCCTAAATATCATTAACAATTAACCAATAATGTTTGTGATTTTATGTCAAATCTTTAGACTACGTAAAAATCGATTTGAAGCGATAAGTCCGCCCACTGCACTTCTCATGTGGTGTATTCAATAAAGTGTCGTATATTGTCTGATAAAGTGGACACGTTATAGAACACGTTTGGATTTCAGCAGAGCAACAGCGTATACGACAGTACGTTGTTCGAGGCGGGCGGCACCACGCCCATGAACCCCGTGTACAGCGCGTCGCTGCAGAGCCCCGACTCCATAGCGTCGGCGCAGTCCGGCGACATCGGCGCGCCCGGCGCCTTCCAGGCCAACCTCATGTCCACCTAGCAGTACCTGTCGCTCACCGTCTACCCTCACTAAACTAAAACCGGATCCAAAGAAAACAGTTATCGTATAAGATTAGCGTTACTAACGAATAGTTTTAACTTAGTGCCTATTGTGAGCGAGTGCCCCCCCTCCCCCCACTATTTTTTAAACGATCTCGCATTTTAACGCGTCCTAAATTTCCGTTACGAAAACATGTCTTGGTGCGTTCTGTTTTTGAATTTGAAATTGTCTATGACTATATATAGTTTATTTACTATAAAACGTATTAATAAGAAATTATGGCCTTGAACATTTTGAGTGGAACTATGAAAAGGTTGGTGATGATGTTATTAATGATTATTGAAACGTGTTAATTAATTACTCATTACCAGTGCGAGATCTGAATTAGAATCTCATTTAATCATTATTCGGGGGTGTATTGATTTTTCTCTTTGTGATAGCTAGAGCCAGTGAAACGCTGAGTTTGAGACGATTGCATCTCATCATAGTTTAAATAAACTAAGAATAACTGAAACGGTTTCCGTTACGAAGCTTTGCGTTCAATCAATACATTAATACATGTCTTACATGTCCATAGACAAACATTGGTCATAGACAATTTTTAGATAGTGTTAAAAATAGAATATATATATTTATTTTAATCAACATTCTTTGTCACTTGTGAACATTGAATTGTTGACAATATAATAGATTTATCCCTTTTATTTACTTCTTAATTTTTCTTACTCTAGTAAAGATGGAAGTTTCGTGCCGGAAACCATATATGCATCCATCCATTGAACTTTTTCATATTAGGTTATAGTTGAAGCAGCTGGAGTATAGGAGAGTTTTTCTTTATATGTGCAAGAGATCTCTTTATGACAAATGTATAACTACTAATCTACGACAATTAAAAACTAAACTCCTCTTTGATAGTAAGAAAGAAGAGAGACAGACGAGAGGAAGAGAACAAGGAAATATTAATTTTGCAGTAATAGAAGGATTTTTAAGGATAAGTATTTCCCAATAGACAAATAATGGGACATCGTCTCCATAGCTCTACTTTTGTTTTAATAGTATAGAAAAATTATCCGAGTACATGTCAATTTCATAACACATAGTTGACTAAAACTAACAATTGATTGATTTACACTCTCTTCACATGTAATTAAAAACTCTTCTATGTATCAGAATTGTATATAACATGTGTATATTTCTAAATATTATAGTTATATTTTTCGCATGTATTTTTTTTTATTGTGTCTGTTTATTTAGACTGCGAAATTTAAGTGAACTAGTTCATTCTAACATATGTAATACAGATTATATGTGACCATTTTTGTTTAGTAAATTATCAATAACCGTTGCATATTATAGTATCTGAAATGGTTTGATGAACAGAGAAAATAGGACGGTTAAATCAATTTCTTTCTTGTATCTGCTGTTTTTGTAATTCTATGTAAAATGTTTGGAGATTTTTTGATAGGAGACAACGAAATAGACAATTTAGAAGAAAGACGAAAAGGTTAGTCTAAATGTTTGTGTTTTGAACTTTACAAAATGCCTTGCAACCCTTTAAAACAGTCCAAAACATGTTCCACTGTGCATTACAGTAAAAACTTTAATTTACCTAATTAATAATACTTCGTTGGGATGAACATATAGTGATTGACTTTTGTAAGTTATTGGACTACTGTCGATGTTGATATCACCAATATCATGTGTTTAGTTTTAATATCTTATTTTTAGTAATCATATGTTTATTTTGCGAGTTTTGTACACAAAGAATGAATAAGCAGTATTTAAGTATACCAAGTATTATTAAAAATCATATCTTATAACACACTGAACGATTTTGCATGTAAGCGAAGTGGTAACGTAGACTTTGATATATCTCGTTTTAATTTTTAGTTGGCTAACAATGTAACATGAATCTTCACAACTACTGGGTTATACCATTTTTCTTTTTTCAAACTGTGATGGGTTTACCTACTTATTATATATTTTTTTTGTTGATATTTCATAGTTTAATTTTTTGGTAAAGATATTTAACTAAAAGATCAAATCGGATGGGATATATATGTATGGTATTTTTGGTGGAACATACAAATAATTTTTTTTTTCGACTTTATACTGGTGTTTATCTTTAAAAAAAATATTAATTGGAAGCTACAATTATTACATATTAACAAGAAATCAGTTAAATGTTATTGCTTAAAAAGTGAATTTTCCTAATGTAATTTACCAAAATTATAAAAATAACGTACATACATATAAATCCTATTATTTTTCATCACATTCTTTCTCTTTTCATGTCTTAATATAAGAATGAAATTGCTTATCATGATGTAGTTTTTTTGAATACGAAGTTTTCAATTGTGTATGTTATTTTCTCAGAACACTATAATATACAATTTAAATACATGAACTATTGTAAACTGGCAAAATGGAGACGTGTCAGTAAGTAGTCAACTGATTTTAGCTAGTCTTAGGTTTGTACTTTTGTTGGAAGTACTAGTATACCATAGGTGCAGAATGTTGAAATTGAGTAAGTGTATGAAAACAGATATTTCGTTTTATAAGGAAACGTTTAAAAACAAGGAAATTATGGTCATGGCTAGAAATTTTGAGCAAGATTATCAATTGATTTGTATGTAAAAAAAGTTTAAAGTCAGCCTTTTATACAGGTCATTTTTGTTCCACATGTAATGATAATTGGTTTGGAATCTAGCTCAAATGTCTTTAAAATGTTCTAAATAATAATTGTGGTGTCAATTCAATTTTCAAGCTTAATTTTAAAAGACGATTATGGTATCTTTCCTTTACAAATTGTGATAGATCACATGATGTATGTAGTACCCATGTGAATTTGATTTTAAGTGATATTTTGGTTAATGGCATATATTTTTGTTATTTTCTGTACTAGGAAACTACATATTAAAGTAATAATTTTATTGATATTGTGTTTAATTATATCCTTTTGTTATATGATTAAAAAAAACAAATCAACACCTTTGTAGTATTTATTGAAATATTTGTTTCTTGCTTTTCATTTTTGCAATTCTTCTTGAATAAATGGATGTTTCAAACAATCAGTAGCGGTTGGTCTCTGACTTGGATCTAATGTTAGCATTTTGTCTAAAAGGTCCTTCAATTGTCCAATTTTTCTTTCATTACCTGGGGTTTCATCTTTGCTATGTTTTTTCAATTCCTTGAGTAAATCTCTAGTTGTTGTGATGTTGGTAACTTCAACAACTTTTTCTCTGCCACTGAACTCGTCCTTCTTGTGCAGAAGAAAATGGTTATTGTAATTGAAATGTTGATCTTTAAATTTGCCCTTTTTTATTAATCTTCCTGGAATTTTGCCCTTCAGGTCCATAAAACACTTCAGCATCTTATTGTTGGAATTTCCTGTGAAAAGTATTTTTCCAGTCGCCATTTCATAAATAGTACAAGCTGCAGACCATATATCAATTCCATTTTTGCATGTCATGCCTAGAATTATTTCTGGGGCCCTGTAAAATCTAGAAACCAAGTAGGGTGTGGGTTCATTGTCATCAACTTTCGTAGCTGAACCAAAATCACACAATTTTAAAACATTTTTTTTGTCGTTTACTATTATATTATCAGGTTTTATATCAGCATGAACAATACCTAATTTTTTCAATAATCTTAATGCTAGCAGGAGTTGTCTAGAGTAACTCATTAATGCTTTAGTGTTTATACCATGTCTGCCATATTTCTTCAAAACACACCGTAAGTTCATGTATAAGGATTCCAATACCAAGCAGAGATGTCCTCTATGCATGAAGTTTCTTAATAGTTTAACACAATGATATTTGTTCTCTGGATCTGCCTCATTAATTTCTCTCAAAGTAGCAATTTCTTTAAGACCTGTCTTGTACATTAGATGATTATTTCTAATAATTTTTATTGCTACATTTGTATTTTTGTTTTCACTGTCTTGGGCTTGAATAACATTTGCAAAAACACCTTGGCCTAGAGATGTTTTTATTGTGTATCTGTTATTATCAATCTTATCTCCTTCTCTTACAATATAGTAGCCTTCTGCATCATCGAAATTTTCAGACAAATTGTTAATATCTTGTACAACATGCTTTGAGGCTGTGTTGGACACAAAGTTGTCTTTTTCTGAGAACATATCTGTAACTTCTTCTGGAATGGAAGGTTTAGCTGGAACTATCATATTTGTTGTATCAGGACTGTTGCTCTTGAGATCATTGGTCTTTTCTTCTTTGCTGTCACAAGGATTTTTTTCATTGCTGAGGTTTAATTGCTCCAACAGTTGTTTTCTTCTTTTTCGTCGCTGTTCTATAATTAATTCTTCATCTTCTGAATCTAATTGAATGTCATTGTGATTGTACTCAGGGGATGACTCAGACTTGCATCTCTTCAATTGCACTTTGTTTTTGCTTTCAGACTTTATGGTTTCTACTTTATTATTTAATTGATCATATCTCTTACGTTTGTCATCCTTGGATTTGTAATTTCTATTCCCTGAATTAGAAGCAGAGTATTTTTCAAGATGTTTAAGTTCCTTTCTTAAATTATCCCTTTTTTTCATTAGTACTTCAATGCTATAACATTTTTTAGGTGGTAGTGGGGGTGTCCTACATTCTTCCAAATGATGCTTGGACTCATTTTCCCTATGTTTATTTCTTCTTGATTTTATTTTTATTGTTTTATCACTTTTAGAACTTCTTGTGGATCGATATTTTGAATGTTTTTCATAATTTCCTGCCATTCCAAATAGCTTCACAATCTTTTCATTTACTTTTCTACCTATTTCAGAAATACCCTGCAACCTGCAAGCAACAACAACATATTTACTTAGTAATTAAATCAAAAGACACAATTTGGTAAAGCCAACTTAAAAAAAAAACTTGATATTAATATACTAAATATTTGTCTAGATATCAAGTCTTTTAGTCATTTTCATGGTAGTTCTGTTGAGACTGTAATTTCATGTGTGCATAAAACATCAACTAGCATGAATTTGACATTATTTGGCATATAGATGATGTATTTGCTAACTATGTCATTGTTTACATTTCAACCCTGGGAAATGTCATCTGTTGTTTTAAACAAAATAACTCCTTTTTCCCCATTGTTGATTGTAGTCCACTCATTAGTGCAGTCATTCCAATAATGATTGTCACTTTACTTTTCCATCCATGGTTATCTATATTGAAAATTAAAATGTTATTAATATGAAATTACATACATAAAAATATATAAAAAATTGAAAATGCCAATTTTTTAATATTAATTCCTTTGATTTTATCATCAGCGCCAATGGCTATTTTATATGAGAACAACAAAATTTATGTTGTTCTGTTTACCCACTTTAAAATGCCCTGTGTAAAACTGAAAGAGTAATAATTTTCCACTTAAATGTAAACAAGCAATCAGTACATTCTGTACATTCTCATTTCATTATCATGGTTACAGTGTTGCAAATTATTTAAAATATAAAGGTACATTTAGGCACTATTTAAGTTACTTTATCATGTCAAATTTGACATTGTGCTTTGTGGTAAAAAATTAAAATGTAAATCAAAATTGTCATTAACTATGGATAAACTTGACAGATTGTGTAGCAACAAAGCAAAAATGAGAGTCCCACTACAAATAAGCCCTGTATTCAATCAACCATTGAAATATTGTAGATATGTTGTGTGTGTATAAGATATGCATGGTGTGTATCATCAATGAAGTTTTTAAATAGTGAAAGTTAAAAAGGGGTATGTGACAGGAGAGAAAAATAATGGTGTACCTCATTGCCTATGAGGTGCCATTTAAAAAAATACGGCGCCATTTTTAGCTACCAGCTTTTTGAATTATTGTGTCAATGTGTGGAATTGTTCTTCAGACCACAATTAATAAAATACACAATTCAAAAATTCTAAAAATGTATAAGTTTTTTCTGAAAACAGTACACAATACATGAATTTTTATTATATACAACATCCTTTCTTAGCGTTTTATAAATTTTTATAGCACATTTATCAAATGAACAATAACAATATTTGATTGGCCATTAAGCAGGATGTTGTTTACAATGAAATAAGTTATTCATGACATGAGCACTGTTTATGATTTTAAAATATTACATTAAAAATAATATTGAGGATGCAGTCTACATATAATTACAGTAAAAACTCCTTATTCACAGGGGACACATTCCATAAGTATGTTGTGAATACAGAAACTGCAAATATGGAATGGTAATTAGTATAGAACCATAGGGGATATGATCCAAGTTTCCAAAAAAAAGCAATATATATGTTAACATAAAGTGAATTTATTGATAAATTAGCAATCAAAATCAATCTTTATTGTCAATTTTGGGCAAAGGTTTAAAGAATTTAGTCATTTTTTCTTGCTTCGTCACTTTTAAAAGATGTTTAAATTTAGATTGATATTCAGACGTAGCATTAAAAATTTGCCTTTTAAAAATAAGGCTCCTTTCCATAGGTGGATCAATTTTCATAAAATAATCACAGAGTTCATTAGCTATTCTTAAACCTTAACTCAAATTTTTTAAATGTAAGGTCACACTATCACTGCTTGTTGAAGTCTCTTCTTCAGTTACAAAAATGTGGCGGTGTCATTTGATAATTACCTTTAGACTAGTAGTAGTAAGATTTGTTTTAGTTTCATATCAGTCTATTCATTTACATCCTTTATAACACCTGCCTCGGCACACACCCGCAGTACTCAAAGGATACCGATGCTTTAACAAAAGACACTGAATCTTTTTGTATATCGATTGCATCACTGAATAAGATTTTTAGGCGCGAATACAGGAATTGGGTTGAACTTTTTTACCACGAATTTTGAAAACGTGAATAAGGAAACCGCGAATAAGGAGCTTTTACTGTATATATAAACACAACAATAATATGTTTCATTTTCAACTATTTAAATATGAGGAAACTGAAATCTTTTCATTTAATTTCTGAAATTGGTGTGCATGTAGGACAGTGTTGGAATATACAAACATGTAATATTTGTATTAATGAAGATAGTTGATGCTGTATACCTCATCCAGAAGAGATTGAGTGTAATCTGAATATAATGTACATAAAAGGGAATTGAATTTTTTAACTTACAGAACATACAAGTAATTGCAGAACAACTAAGTTGATTCATGTCTACATATTATAAAAAAATTTATATTCCAATTAATAATGTATAATTTGACAAGCAGGCAGATGGCCCACCTAGTGATAAGTGGTTACCATCGCCAATAGACATTTGCAACATCAGAGGAATTCTGATTGGTAATTACCAATGTGTTGCCTGCCAAATTAAATGCCCTTTTTTGTCTTTTTTAATATAGCTGTAATATTTGTGACATACCGATGTTCAGATTTGTAATTTCTCGACATATATATTTCACCACACCATGATGTTTACGAGTTAACAACACTGAATCATAGTAGCAGATAATGTAAACTGAATCTGCATTTAATCACACAACACTGGGCATATTTTATATGATTCACTTTTTGTTAATTTCTTTGATTGCCTCATATTTAATACAGTTGAAGAAGCATATCCTTCCGTTTTGACACGTTTTAGAACAAATAATCACTATATAACTTTTACATTATACCTCTGTACTATTATACAATAAGGAAAAACGTTTGTAGTTTTTTTCTCTATCGTGCTGTGATGAGTTAATTATCTAACCCACTTTATGATTATTAAAAATGTACACATTCATAGAAGGTAAAATCTTTACTATGTTCATAGTCTAAAAGGAAAATGTACAAAGGTATTCTTTGTAGGTCATCATGATTGGAATGAATTATTCCAAAATGTATGACTTTCAACACTACATTTAAATAAATACGCTTATATTAACCAAAAAATACAATGATTATTGATTACTTTAGCTTCTCCGATGAAATATAAAGAATAAATACGTTTGTCATTTAATACCTAATATATCTCTAATGTTAGTTTTGTTGACATTCGTGTCAATCGTAGCTGCTCTTGATTCTGCTCTTTTTGCCAGGTGACCATAAACTTTTTTAAATGAACAGAAATTAAACATTACGGTGTTGGTGATATGAATTTACATTTGCTTTTAATTTGATTGCTAATTTGATAAAAATGTATATTTGCTCTTTGTAAAAATATTAAATTATGGTTTATATTAAGATAGAGGAGCTCGTGCTCTCTGCTTATCTTGTAAAGTACCTAACGCAAAGATATGTAGGTAGAAAGGTTTTAATGGTTAGATTACATGCAAAATCGAAAAAATCTAAAATATTGTGTTCTTCCAGCTAAGCTTTATTTTCTCATCATCGGAAACGGAAATTATCATTTTCGCTTCGAATGATTGTTATGTTGGCTAAATATCCCAATAATATAACCTAACATTAAAAAACTAGAGCGGAGTCGGGTTAAGATTATTCCTAGCAAGACTGTAGAAGACTTACGTAAAATTGATTTGAAATGTCGTTTATATTAAATTCGTTTAGACAAACTACATGCAGTTATAACCTCCGGTTAATAAGACCATTTATAAATATTAATTTATCGCATGGTATAAATCTTTGTTTAAATTTATGTTACAAATGAGTTCTAACAGAATTAAGTTTTATAATTACTTTTTTACTTTTTAAAGCACGGAGTCTGTATACACCAAGTGCACTGGGAATTGATGGATATCTTCAGACTAGAAAGAAGATCAAAGAACAATTTACAAACTTTTCTGAGAAGTTTCGTTCAAAAATGCATGAATTTGTGTCGGATCCTAAAAATATGGTATTCACGGAAGATTTAAAGAACATGGTACACATGGCCGAGCCTTCGGATTTGGAATTGGTACTGAATATGATTAAAAAGTAAGAATTTACAGTTTATCCATGTTAATTTTTATGTGCTCAAAATAATTCCTTGTCAAATTACTCGCTCTAAGGTTCTGATTAAAGTAAGGTATTTGACAAGTACTGTAGTGTCTTCTCAGTAAAAGTTTACTCACGTTACACTTGAGGGTCTGGGCTGGTGCTCTACTACTCATCTGTCATAGGTTTCCACAATGTTAACTTCTAAGGGAGCTTACCATATTACAACAGTGTAAATGACTGAGATTGGGGTATGAATCAAATCTATCTATAATATAGCTGTGACAGTAATTATCATATTGTATATGAATAATTTTTTTAGGTTCAACAGCCAGAAAAATGAATTTCGATTCGGGTCCTTCATCTTCGGTCCTGTTGTAATGAGGATGTTTCATTTTCTGGATGCACCTAATGAAGCTTTACAGGTGAATTATTCTGACTTTTTTTTTATTTATATAATTTCTATATATTGTACGTATATAATGCGCGTTGGCGCTTATTGCGGGAGGCCTATGTCCAGCAGTGGACTGAGATATGCTGAAGATGATTATGATATGTATATAAAATTTTTATTAATTATATTCAAAATTTTCAGATTACAGACTATGGGCTTAAATCCTGTGCTCCATATAATAAGTAAACCAAATAATTGCACAGAAAAGTTTTGTATCACAATGTAATTCTTTTTCAGAGTTTTCTAGACCCAAGCAATGAAGGATTTTTTGATCAATTGATTACATATCAAATTCTCCTGGATCTCCTCTACAACCATGAAAAGTACGAAGACATGTACAAGGTGTTTGACAAAGTGCAAGAGAAGCAGTTAAATATGACAAAATTCCCAAAATATGCAGTTGTTTTAATTATGGCAGCATGCTATAAACAAGTAAGTGAGCAACAAAGTATTAGTAGAATTTTCGTCATTGTCAGCCTGATAAGTCTGCTGCTGGACAGAGGTCTCCTCTGCAGTGTTGTTGCCCATAATTTTCACTAGACATGTGGGTTGGAATCACAGAGCATGGCTTTTCGCATCTTAGCTGCTGGTAATATCCAGATTACAGTACATTAACATTTCTTTTTTGTAATATTTATGGTCAATATTTTATGAACTCAATATTTAATAAGTTTTTAATGATGAGGTATATGGACTTTCTATTTATATTTTCTTTAATTGCGACAACTTTGGTTATTTCAGAACACACCTCAAAGCTTCAAATATGCAAAAGATTTGTGGATGCAAATGGCCAATGGGGGTACAGTCCCTCTTAGACGAGCTAGTACATTATTTGCTGGTATGTAGTATAAGATTAAATACCAATTATTCTAAATAATGCAGAAAACATGATGAAATCCACACACTTTTAAGTTCTCCATAATGTTGTCTAAGTTGTGTGATGTCTGCCAACCCTGGCCCCTTATTCTGAGAGAGCAGGAAAGATAAGGTTGACGATTCTGATAATGATGTGTTGCATGTTGTATGATATAATAATAAATAAATAATAATAATAATCGACCCATTAACATTCCACTGTTGGAATATGGGTCTCCTCTTATATTGAAAGGGTTAAGGCCGTA
>DWJK01004360.1:0-12092 GCA_018248815.1 Croniades pieria auraria
ACTGCCGATCGGGAGGTCCTGGGTTCAAAACCCGGGTCGGGTGCTATTGGATTTTTCTAATTTAGAATTTCTAGTAGTGACTCGGAGTCTGGATGTGTGCTCGGTGTATGGCAACAGGCTCACCACCTAATCCATGGGACGTAAACGTAACTGGTGAAACGTGGGAGTGTACTACGTTCCTCTGCCTTCACCTTAGGGGGTTACAGGCGTGATGTTACGTTTACTTTTAAGACTGTTTGTTAAAACTTTTAAAACTATTTGTTAAAATTTTTCAACTGTGAGCAATTGATATATCCCTAAATGTATTACTCAAAACAAGAGGACATATTATAATACATAAAACAGTGATAATAATTGTGGTGTGACACCGTTTTGCTTCTCGCGAGAGGACATTATATCATTTGTTTACGTTGAGAACGTCCGAATCTCATAAAGTTCCCAGTTAGTTACTGTAGCACTTTACTGAAACCGTATCGCCATTATTAATAATAGTTACCGTAACGGTTTCCTCGTTTGCGATACCTGGCATGTTCAGCTTTGAAGTTTAATGGTTTCTTCTATAACTGATTTTGTTTGCAACCTCCCAATAAATCCTTAAGCATTTATTGAGTTTATTCTTAAAATATGCCTAATATTTATATTATTATTTCTGTTACTATTTCTCAATTAACTGTATCGACTGAAAAAGAACAGAATGGTTTTGTTATTAATAGATATTCATTACATATGACCAACATAGTATTTGGATACAATATATAATTATGTATCAGTGCTTATTTTGGGTGCTTAAAATATTCTATATAAATTTATGACGGGTAGATTTGGACATGTCATGACATTTATGGTCCGTTTCTCATCAACATATATAGCGATTGCGGCAGCAATTACAACATTTAAAAATGTGACTGTCTGTCTGTGTGATATGTAATGATATGTATGTTATGATGTCATACTTGACGATTTTAATTTCTTATGTATTCCGTGATTCGTAGTAGGCATGATGTTATAACCCGAGTGAGCAATGTTTGAATAAAGAACGAACGGTCACCGATAAATTTAGCATCTACCACCATGTTGTAACGTCTATTTTCGCCCGTAAACAGTTTTGTTGAATTCTGTTCAGTTAATAACGAACGTGATCAACTGAATGTACGGATTTTCAACGTTCAGTCTTTTGTTTATTTTTTTTACAATACCCAATGATTGTGCTATTTTGGAAAATTCTCTCATGATTGTCATAATCATGATTCTACGTGATTTATTTAGTATTTATGTTGATCGACACTTAGTGTCACCATCGATAATTTTATCGTTCCACTGATGGACACGAATCCTCTCAGAGTTAGAATTGTCTACTAAGCTGGTCAAATGCTCATTTGCATACTCCATATATTTTCGATGAACTAATGAATATCCCTAAAAAGGAAACTTTTCCATAGGTGCTTTCTTTGTCTTTACAGCGTATGAAAATTTACCATGTAACATATTGTTTACATGGCAAATTATCTGAGTCGTCCTCTTTAGTAAAGGCCAAGAGATGCCTACCAAAGCTTCGAACCCCGTGACACCAGGAGTAGGAGGTTTCGTGCTGTAACCATGTATCCGTGTTGTGTAAAAGATATCCAGTATTCCAATTTCAAAAATGTTTATTTACTAGTCGATTTTTATGCATTTATTGGTTATTAAATTTCATTAATAACCATTTGTTTAAAAATTCTTTTAATTTTTTTATTTCATTTTTCATTCAATGATTTTTCTGTTTGTACTACCCAACATTTTGATTCAATTCCAGGAGGGTATAGAAGTTCTTGTCAAGTGCGAAGAGGCGGCTGATCTTTTGGAGCACAAGATTATGGAGCACCGGCAGGACGTAGAGGTGCAGAGCCTCTTGAAGGAGGTAGTGGTGATTAAAGGCCGGATATCTAAGCTGCTTGCCCAGGCACGGCAGGGCTTGATCACCATCCAGGTAAGAAAGGTAACAAGCTTTTTTTTTTATTTGAGCGTTACTTTTTTTTGATGAAGCACCTTTTTTTATGATTATTTCTGAGTTGCGCAGTGTATACTGCTGTAATTTCGTATATTTTATAAGTTTTCGTTTCATTTCAGGACGCTAAAAAAGAACTAGCAAGTCAAACCAAAGAAATCGAAGAACAAAATGAAAAAATAGGTAAACTTGATAAATGGCTGGATATAATTAATGGTGATCTAAAAGAATCAATGAAGCAATCGGATGTCCTAACTGAAGAAGACATCATCAGGTATATAGAAATTTATGAGCGGTACATAAGAGAATATGAAGAGTATGAAATTATATTGAAATCTATTATTGTGATAAGTCGTGATGAATCTAGTCAATCGATTATGGAAAAATTAAAAGCAACGAGAAGAACCTTAGAAGAAACAAGAAATCTAGTCATTGTAGAAATTGAAAGATTAAGGAGTGTATTGGTACAGTTACGAACAGCGCCCGAAGTAGTCGAGGATGACATATCACAAACTGACCGTACCATTGACTCTACCTCGATGCCTGAGGAAGTAGTAACTCCAAGAGGGAACGAATTTGATAAGAAAGAAATAAAAATCCGAGAAACTGTTGTTGAAACTGTTCCAAAAGAAAGTGAGCCGAGAGAAGTTCAGATTAAAGTAAAAGACATCAAAGCGCCGGAAGAAAAATACACCAGCACAATAGAAACTCAGACTGGTAAAAGTTTAATGTCTGACCCACCGTCTGTAGCTGACAAGTCTGTGGTATGCCAATCGGATATGAAATCTACACATGATGTTTCCGTAACCTGTGCTCCTCCACAGGAAATTGAAGTACAAACTAGTGAACCTATATCTGAAGATAAAGAACTACTAGAAAATATTCAAATCAAACAAACTATATCAGATGGACACGAAACTATTGAATTTGCTAGCCGACCGATTATTAGAAGTCAGAAAATTGATGAGCAATCACTCTTGGTTGATGCAAAATACCACGATGATAATATGCATAAAGATTCTGAATTAAATATTACACACAGCTTCCCACAGTCGTTTGAAACTGTGATGGTTGAACCTGACGAAACAACTACTGAAGTAGTTGTCGATGCTGACGGTACAAAGAGAATTATTGTAAAGAAAATAAGAAAAACTTTAATCACTAGACAACAAATGGTTCATTCGCATGAACAAAGCTCGCATATACTAGCGCGTGATTTACCTCCAGAACAGTCATTCTCCCAAATAACGTTAAATGAAGATAAAGGTTGCGCATCGACCGATCTGGAAGATGGATTTAAAAGAAACGTACAGTATCAGAGTTACGGAAGCCAAATCGTATCAGGCCTTCCAGGAAGCGAAGTCACTATTCAAGAATTTACTTCAAAGCCTGATATGGTTATAACAATGAGTAAAGATATGAAACCAGACGAAATAATTCAATTAGCAAAGGGCGAAATACAACCACAAATTCAGACATCATCGTCAAGTGTTACGGCTGTTGTGCAACAAGTGACGAAAAGAATAGTTAAGACTAGGCGTAGAATAATACGGCGAGTGGTTATCATCGACGGGAAAGAACATGTTACTGAAGAAGTTGTAGATGAACCAGACAATGTAGAAGTTTTTGAAGAACAAATACCGCGAGTGTCCATTAATGTTAAAGAAAGTGGCGTTCAATTCGAAGAAGTCGATGATTCTAACGATAAAGGAGATAAATTACCAGGCGATGATTTAGATTATGAAAAATATTTAAAGGAACCCAAGGACGACAAACCATCTGATGATTCAAATGATACAAAAAGTGGTGTGTCGAAAGACATCAAATTAAGCTTGAAGGCTGATATTCCAGTAACGTATGTGACAGCAGACAAAGACATTCAAAAGGCTGTAAAAGATTTCATTCAAAGTGAAAGTGAAAATGCTTCACATGTGTTTTTAAAAGAATCGACACCAGAACATACTGTTACAGTTTCAGAAACTATTGAAGAAATGCCATTACAATCCCACGAGATCGATGTTGATTCGAGTTATCAAGTACAAGAGCCGAACGAAGGTCATATTACTTATGTCGGCGGAGATTTTTCAACAATCGAATCATCGACGACCAAAGTTGGTACTGTTATAAAAACCGTTTCAAGAAAAATTACTAGAACCAGAAAACGTATTATAAAACATATAAAGATTATTGATGGCAAAGAACATGTTACGGAAGAAGTTATTGAAGAACCAGATGACGTGGAAATTATAGAAGAACAACCTAATGTTTCACATACAGTTCAACAACAGGAATTGAAAACAAAACGTTTGAAAATTATACGTCATGTTCAAATAATTGATGGAAAGGAAAACGTGACGGAACAGGTAGTGGAGGAACCAGACGATGATATAGAAATCACTTGTGACGACGATACATTATCAGGAAGTAACCGAAAAGATGGGACGATAATATCTATTACGAAGCTTACATACAGTACTGAAGCAGATCCTTCAGTTGTTGCGAATATTAAAGTTAAGGATTCGGTAAACGTTGTAAGTGAAAAAGCAACTGAAGAAATATTAAAAATCAAGAGCAGGGATGAAGAACTTATTCCTGAAGGATATCAAACTAGTGCTGCGTTTAGTAAAGTCGATAAAGAAGGTGATGTTTTACCATCAAAAGTTGAGATTGCAGTTGCACCTGCTAAATTATCTGAATCTGAAGTAGTGGCTGCAAAGAAAGAATCAAAAAGTAAAACACCAGATGGAGACAAATTAATTTCTTTTAAATCGAATGTAGCGATAGTACCAAAAGATTTAGAGAAACATCAAGCGGTGAATATTCTTGACTCAACAAAGGCCCTAATAGAAACTGAAGTAGCTCATTCCAGCGTTTCAGAAATTTCATTAGATACAGCGAAAATGTCGGAACCCATTAAAAAAGCTGTTTGTAAAAAATTAGATGATATTCCTGCCCAAACATATGAGGTACATGATTTAGATAAATCTTCTGGCATTACGAAGGAGGAAGTAACAATAACTCAACCTACTTATCTGGAATCAACGTCAACAGTACAAACAGAAAAAAAAATAAAAACAGATCTTTCTTCACCCATTAAAGATATCTCAATTGTTGATTTGACTAAGAGTTTGATCGGTAGCGAAATAGATCATTCGACTGTTTTACAATTACCTGTCAAAAGCAGTAAAACAGTAGAACTAGGTTTACTTGTGGATTCTGATGTTGAACAAGTTTCATCCTCTGAAAAGAACTTAAAGGTCACAATGGCAATCGATGATCCGATAACGAAGGAAATACCTAAATCAACAGAAATTATTAATATGAACGTTATAGAACAATCTTCAGACACAAAACTGTCACCTGGTGACAAGAAATTGGTGCCTGAACAACAAATATTTAAGGAAGTATCATCCTTTAAGGAGGAACCGATTACAACATTTAAACCTCCAGATACTGTTTCCGTAAGCCAGTTCAAAAAAGACAAAACAGTTGAAGATACAGTTAACTTAATTACAAGTGAAAGCTCTTCTCACCATATTCCGCACCTTACACCAGGTACTGAGATCAAAAGGTATGAAACTGAAACATTGGAAAGCAAGTTAGAAATGAAGGTACCGACTTTCATTGAAAACTCTGATAACGTTGGGCTTGTAACGCCAAAAGATGATCCCGTTTTAAAGGGATTATCTAAAGCTTTAGAAGTTGTTAGTAATATAAGCGAATTGAATCCCACGGCGCAATCTCCAGATTTAAAACTGTCACTTGTTGATGAGAGTTTGGCTCCCGAACAAGAAATCGTCCAGGAAATTTCACCCTACAGCAATGAACCGATCACAATATCCAAAGCTATGACTATTGTTTCTGTCAGTGACATGAAAAGAGACAAAACGGTTGAAGAAACTATTAACTTACTCACCAGTGAAGCCGATACTTATAAAGATTCACACATCAAACCAGATATAGATAAGAAACAAGACAAACCTGTAATTTCAGAATTAAAAGAATCGACTCTTGTTGAAAAATCGAGTGTTGTATCTGAAATAAAATCTAGTACCGAAATAATTAAAGAAGTGCAAGATCCTGCAGCTGATATAACTGCGAAAGAGGAACCTGTAGTATTTGCAAAAGTCATTGACCCTTTGAAATTGGATGAACGTATTGTTGATTCTTTAAAGAAAGCTAAACATGTCAAAGAAAATGTTACAGACGTGCTTATCGAAATTGGAAAGGAAGTACCTCCTTTAGCACCCATAAACGAGAAAGCTGTCACAGTTGAAGCATTACAGCTCAAATCTGAAATGTTCCCATCTAGTGAATCTACATACGCGGTTCAGGAGCCTGACGATAAAATAATTATTATAACTGAAGATCTACCAACAGCTGAAATTTCTCCATGTAACTTAACAACAAGTCTGACACAGAAAACGACGAAAATTCTTACAAGAATAAGAAGACGAATAATCAAACATGTACGAATTATTGACGGCAAAGAACATGTAACTGAAGAGGTAATTGAAGAACCAGAAGAGGTAGAAGTTTTCGAAAATGAACCGATAACACACGTTATTCAAGAGCAAGGAGTGAAAACAAAACGCATAAAAATAGTACGACAAGTTCAAATACTTGATGGAAAAGAACATGTATCAGAACAAATTATTGAAGAACCAAGTGAGGAATTTCTTCCTGATTCGACAATTACAGCAGTTATAGATACTCACATCTCACAACCGGGTATAACGGATGTTACCGATACCACTAAACACGAAAGTGTTATTGACATGACTAAGATGATGTTAGAACGAGAAAGTGCATATGCAGAACAAATGCCTAGTCATCCAAAAAAATCCGCATTAATCAGCATCCCTGATAAACCAATTTCAAGGAAAACATCTGTAACAGAAGAGAAACCTATATGTCCAGAAATACCTACAGAAACACAGGTTGACCTTGTTAAAAAACAAAATCTATTAGAACCATCAAATAATCAAGTCATATTTGATGAGGCAAACGAAGATACGACACAACACAAAACACAAGTACATGAGGATGCTAAGGATGTATTTAAATCTCAAATTCACGGTAAACCTACTGAACCATCTAGGGCTCTTCATCAGGATGTACCCCAACTAGAAAAAGATTCTGTGTTTCCAACTGATGAAGTCATATCACAACAAAAATACGTGCAAGTTCCAAAACCAACTGTAATAACTCCAACAGAAACAAAAACACCTCATGTCGTCACGGAGTTTGTAGAAATTAACAAAAGTAATGTGACTGAGAAAGATGGTTCGCAACCAGCAGATATGCTGACAGCAAGACTTGAAAGACAAGTTACAACGACACCTTTAGAACAAGACCTTGAAGAAAATACACCTGCAGAAATTGAAGTACAATCAGCTTTAAAGAGTCTTGACTATACTCAAAGTGACAGTAATATTAGCGTCCAGCAAATTAACGAAACTATGGTTAGTACTATTTCACCTTTGAATACATCCGTGGTACAAGTGCTTGTAGAAGCTGCTAGAGATAAAGCTGAAATGAAACCTGATACAATTGAACATACTGACCGCACTATTCAGGAACCTACTGTTGAAATAATCTCGCCTGCAATATCTCAAAAAGATATTATAGATATGACAATAGAAATGATCATGCAAGAAAGTTTAAATAATCCTGTCATATCTGAAGTTACGGCCGAGACAGACTCTGGTGAGAAAATAATTGATGACCGTGAAACCAAACCAATGACACACAAGTTAGTATTACAGGAAGCACCTAATCAAACAACTGTGCGTGTGGTACCAGTTCAAACGAAAACAGTTCTAACAGAAACATGTATAAGCGAAAGTGCGAAAACCCCAGAAGTTTCGTACGTAGAACAGTTCGAACCAGTTCTTGAAACATCCGTAGAAAATCTTGATGAAAATGTACAAGGCGATGATAAATTGCTACCGGAAGCAAAAGCTGAAGTATCAACCACTTCAGAAATCATCAAAGGTCAACCAGTTTTGTCGGAAGCAAAAGATGTGGTATCAACCACTACAGAAATCATCAAAGGTCAACCAGTTTTGTCACAATCAGATGCAAAGTATGAGATTAATATGTTCATCGAATCAGAGCGACATGATACTCATTTACGTTCTACTGAGAGACCAAGCATTCCATCAGGTAATAATGAACAAATGTGGTCATTAGACGTAAAAGAAAATTATCCGAATAATCAAACGCAAAAAGTAGATATTTCCTTGGCTCTGGCTAAAACAGATGACACCAAACTATCTGAGCCCAGAGTTCAACTAGACATTACCTTTGAAAAAGCCGACTCTAATAATCCATCCTTACTTAAAAAAGATATCAATGTGGACCTACCGGTGGATGTTACAATTACAGAAAAGCACATAAAGCCATCAAAGCTGGAAATATCTAAGAAAGATGAACCCATCGTTAAACCTGCTTCAGAAGAATCTGGTAAAGATCAGAAACGTAGTAAAAAACGAAGGAAGCATAAACGTCTATCCGAAGGTAGCGACTCAGTCGAGTCTCATACTGAAACAGAGAAAAGTTTGATAGAAACGGACAGTTCCTCCCTAGGTCATTACGTGGAGCTACCAACGTCCTCGTCTGTCGAATCTCCAAGGCCTGCAGGTGACCTGCTGAAAACATCAGTAGAAAATATAGAAATTGAAGAAGCTTCTTCCATCATTGACTCCGAACAAACTATTGAAGAGCAAGGATACGAACCTGAAGATATTTCTTTAGATCCTGTTCCCTCCGTCGATAGAAAGAAAAAGCAAAAGAAGCGTAGGCCGAATGATATTAGTGAAGAAACTGTATATCCGAAACAAACTACCACTGAAGAGGAACCTACTATTACTTCTAGCACTGAAATGAAAGAAAAGCCATCACATCAAAAAAAGATAAAGTCTAAAAAAGGGAAAAAGAAACCAATACCAACTGACTATGAAGTTGTTACTGAATCTGAAATAGAAATAAAACCTGAGAGCCCTAAGGTAGGTCACGAAACTGTAGAATCGCCGCCTCGAGATGAATCATATCATACTATGAGCGAAACGTCAGATATCAGTACAGTAAAAATTGTTGAAGAATGTATTGAAAGCAGTCCTGAAATTGTTCCTAAAGAAGTTTCGACAACTGTAACCTTCCCTATTCCTGTTGTCGAAGAAATTCCTACTCAGGAATTCTCAGTTCAGACATTACCAGAAGTAATTGAGTCTGAAAAAGAGGAAAAGCACGATAGTCTAAAACCAGAACTAACTGATACCGAGCTGCAAACGTCTCCCACTCCCGTAAGTGAAATAACAATCCAAACATCGCCAATAGATGATAAAGAAGTTCATACCCAAACATCGGAAGAAATGACAATTGTAGAAAAAATAGAATTATCCGACTCTCAAATGCAAACTAGTAGGACAGAATCACCGGAACAAATCACGCAAGCTGTAGCAACAACCCAAGTTATTCCAAGAGATATTAAAGAACCCGACGAAAAATTCTCACAAACATCAACTCCTGAATATGATTCGCAAAAAGAAGTGCTCGAAATTATCACTGAATCTCGAGAAATACAAACTTCGCCAGTTCCTGAGGTACAAAAAGATGAAAAAAGTACTGAAATTACTATTAAAACAACTGACACTGATATACAAACAATAAAGCGTGAGATTGTTGATCAGGAGACATCCACTTCACCTGTCAAAGAAAAAGAAGTAGCCGAGATAAGCGTACAAACGCCCGAAGTTCCTCTCGTTACCTCATTTACTCAGTCGGATGAACCAGAACCATTAATAGAACAGCAGCCTGTTTCTACGGATACTATGGAAGCACCCACAATACCACTGAAGTTAGAAATAGCTAAAACAGACATAGTCACATCAGATAACATGCAACAAACATCACCTATTATTATATGTGAAGAATACGGCCCGGTGAAAGAGGTAGAACTTAAGAGAGAAATCATGACCGTTGACAGCACGCAACAAACTTCTCCCAGAGAAGAATCTATATTACCCATACCTTTGTTAGAAATTCAACGAAAGGATGTAGTCGTTGCTGATGAATCGCAGCAAACAACTCCGAGGGTCGACTTAAAAGCGCCAATTCATTTATCTGATGTTGGTACTATCAAAAGTATGGTTTCAACAATTGATAATTTCCAACAAACATCTCCTCGATTTTATTCTGAAGATTCGATATCCACGTCTACGGACGAGCCTTATGAAGTACATGTACGAGCGCAAATTTCCATCCCTCAGGCCACAACAGATTTACTTGAAAGCGAACGTCAGGCACAAGAATCGCCACAAAGCACATTAAATGAGAAACACAAGCAGAAAAAGAAAAAGCACAAGAAAAAAGCTGAGTCACCTTTACAATCCCCAGGAAGTCTTTCAGATCCTATTAATGCCGAGTTATCTATTTCAGTCACCCCGACAAGTGAAGACCTATCCAGTAAGGATACCTCTTCCATAGATGAAGGTATTTCACACCTAAGTAGTCCTGTCCTGCCTGCTAGTCAGGAAAATATTGTATCTCAGCATAAACCAACATATTCTGATATCGTCCAAAGATCTAAGTCTAAATCACCATCTCCAAGTAAAACTATAATACCTAAAAAAGACAAAGCAAAATTATTGGACACTTTAGAAAAACGAACTAAATCAATTGTTGGTTCTAAAAAAATTGGCTCAGATGACACAATGACCGTAGCACTTCTGGTACCCTCGGTAGAAAAGTCTTACGACCTGGTCGTTAATAAAGAACTAGATGAAGTAAAGAACGCCCTTGCACATAATGACCCACAGAAGGTTGAAACGAGCGTAATTACAGTAATTGAAACGATATCTATATGGTTGGAAGAAATACAGTATAAAATTCAAAGAGATATAGTTTCAGGTAGAAAGCCGACGGACGAAACAATGCGACTTAAAGCTTTAGAAAGTTACGTTCAAAATCTAAAAGAAATCGTTTACGTCACTGAAGTAAATGAGGAAATTATTACTTTGATTGAGACATTAACGCGGCAAGTATCCGCAGTTAGTACTTTGAGTAATCAAAGCTCAATAAAAGTAAAAGAAGTAGAGTCGGCATGGAAACAATTTTTAAAAGACACCAATGAATTATTCCAATCAGTAGAAGATATTAAGGACAGAATAGATGATTTAATATTATCCCAAATGCCAACACATATTAAACTTGATGTTCTCGATAAAATCGAAGCCGACAATATCGATTACTCTAATACAGCTAAAAAATTATTCAGAAGATTAAGATCACTCGTGGAGACAAACCCAAAGATAAAGTGCCCTAAAAAATTGTACATGAGCGATGACGATATCAAGCAAACTGAGAGCTCTATTAATCTTGAAAGGAGTCGTCTTATGCAACTAAGTTCACTGGTAGAAGAATACGAACAAACTCTTCAAGACTTTGCGCAAATCACTGAAGTGGCTGAAGCCTTACTAGATGGAAAAATCATTGTATCAGATTTGGATCACCTGCACGAAGAAATTCAAAAACATAGGAAATTCTTCGTTAATTTAAGCCATTGTCGAGCAATTCTGGAATCTCTGGAAGATAATTTGGATTATGAAACAAAAGCGAAGTATTCTGCTTTACATAATTCACTACACGATAGAGCTACTACAATAATAGACAGAGCAGCTGGTCGAGCCCAACAAATGACATTAGCGGCATCAAGGTGGGGTGTACTGGATCAAGGCATGAAGGAAGAACAACAATGGTTGAGTGTTGCCCAACAAAGAATTCCGGATCTGACTAATGTGACTTCTATAGATCATGAACAATATATCAATTTATACCAGTCGATCAGCCTCGATGTGTCACATCACTACGCAAAAATGCTCCGCCTGTTATCTATAACAGAAGGTCTTCAGAGTCTTATTGTATGCTCCGGTCTAGAAGCAGAGTGCTCAAAATGCCTCGATACGCTGTTAAAACTTCAAGAAGATATAGATTCAAGACTGACGCGCTTGACAGCATTTAGAGAAAACTGGCTGATGTTTGACCATCTGATTGATAGAATAGAGGGATGGATGAAATTAGCAAATAGAGAATTAGAACATATTAC
>DWJK01004361.1:0-12092 GCA_018248815.1 Croniades pieria auraria
AAAAGCTTCTGTGTCATTATCTCGATTTTGGCATGTGTGTGGATTGATTCCCGTTTGCATAAGTAGGTCCAATTATGTAGTATTATTATAAATAAAAGTTCAACATTCCAAATTCAAAACTTTCTGGATATGGTCCACGCTGCGTGGTTGGAATATAAATACTTTTTTTTTATAATTTCTTTTTCATTATAATTATACATTGCCAATTTCACATGTCAAATGTCAAAAAACGTATGCAGCCCAATCGCCTAATAAATAAATAAAACTTAAGTCATTATTCGGAATAGCCCAGAAACTTCTAATCGCGATACACTTATGAAGTATTCGCTGATAAAAAGGCACCGCTTTCTTTGTCGGATGGGCCAAGTTTTTTGTTCCCGCGAATACAATGGGACGCGGGACAAATTCAGTTTAGAGTCCACATTCCTTCCCTGTGGTGTTTAAGAGTCATTTTAATTGACCGCTTTGGGATATTATCGTGGACAAAAACATTTGGAAGCCCAAAGGAGACGCGCTATGACGGAATGTCGCCTCTGAGCCGTTTTGGAGTTTTGGCAAATCGAAAGCCTATAGTTATAGTTATCGACTTCAGACTACCCTGTGGTATTTATAACTATACAGTCTTGAATTGTATTATTATTCTCTTTCTCCTTACATGTTGTATGGAACTGTCGAGTGCTTAGTATAACTGAAATATTAATTTTAGATAGTGTTACTACAGACATATATATATTTTTACGACTACTTCTCACATCTACAGGCAGTGATTAAGGATTTCCACGGTTGTAATAAACTCTCGTGCGTTCTACTAGCTTTAAAGTCACTTTTATGATTTTAAAATGAAAACAAATATCGTTAAAGCAAAAACATCTACGTTTCTATTTCGAAAATAGATTTAAATCGGCTGGATTTTTTTTAGATGTCACTCCGACAGTTCAGTATCTTTAATCGGTGTTTAAATATGAATACTATATTCGTTAGTAGTAACAAAACACTGTTAAACATCTTGGAAAAATAAAAAAATAAGGGCACAGTACATGCAGGCTTTGAAGTAATGTGTATGGAAAAAGTGAGCTGAACAAGCAAAGCAACGCAACATACTCTTTTTGCCACCTGTACATTTATTTATATTTCGTTATTCCATGTTTGAATCGTGTATTTATTCAAAATTCGAACACTTAAAAGGGCTTATTAATACTCGCGTGTATATCAAATAATTCATATATGTACCTATTACAACATAGCTGACGCAAAATGGCGGCAATTCTAACAAATCTATCAATTAAATATTCTGTGGGAATATCTTTCTAATTACAGGCATGTTAATGCGACTTGTGTTTTTCCTTTTGTATAATTTGCACAATGAATAATTAATAATTATAATCGCATTTCACAGCAATTGATCAACAATAAGTATTTGAGTGTCATTGACAGCAACGACCATAGATAACCAACAAAATATATGTAAAGGTATTCTAAATACTTCCTTTTAACCAAGATGTTATGAAATATTAGTAAAACAATTTGAATACACGGAAACACTCTCTCTTCTCAAGTAGATACTAATCTCTTTAAAACTACTCATTTTCTCATATATTATCCTAATGCTCTTTTCATCACCGAGAGACGCTGGTGACAATACCTGTTTTTCATCCATTGTGACCTAACGATATAAATGATATATCGTCAACATAGTGTATAAACATGAGCGGTGACTTTGTCCGCCACTCGTTACAATATAAATATAATAATGTTAATACGAATAATAGTGTTTTTTTCGAATGGTGTTGCCACTAATCTTATGTACGAGTATGTTAATAGTAGGAAATAGACAAACGGTATTCTGTGCCCGATTCAATATATTTATATTACAATATTTCTCACTACTGTAGTTATAAACCTGTTTTCGTATGAAATATTATAAAGACAGGGTAAGACAGGGTAAGATGAATAATTTAAGTATTTGGAAAAATTTGTCCTAACTTAAAATTTTTAGCAATGACATAGTAATTTTCTAGTAATTTAATGACAGGGCGTAAACGGAAGTGGTGAATCGTAGGAATTTATTTAACTCCTCTGCCTACCTCTTCAGGAATTACGGGCTTAATATTACGCTCTTTTATCGTTCTACGTTATCCCAATAACATACAATAAGCATAAGTAAAGTACTATCCCATGTATTAATCTTATTTTAAATATGTATAAAGTTTTAAGGTCTCCATAGTCGGAGCTATAATATATATCAATATATTGTGCTATAAATTTATACTACACCTGACTACCACAGACGGTAGCTTTGCTATAATATATCTACATGGTCATTACTTACTCAGTAATACCATGTTATACCCGAGATATTATGTCTTTCGATACGTGTTCACATATTTTGACGACGTCAGAAATAAATATGTATAGCTGCGTGTGTAGTAACTCTAAAATTATTGTACGTTACGTAACATCACGCCTGTTATCCCCGAAGACGTAGGCAGAGGCGTGTAGAACACTCCCACGTCTCACCAGTTACGTTTACATCCAACTATGGAATAGGTGGTGAGCCTATTGCCATGCACCGTGCACAAATCCAATAGCAAGTGATATTTAAACTTAAAACGCACATTTTTAACAGGTGCGCGCTAGGATCTTAACCCGGTCTCCCGGAGTGAAAGCTCGAATTTCAAGCCACTAGGCTATCACTGCTTATTGTATTGCAATATTATTGTAGAAACTATATTATAATATACCGTCATATGCCTTGCTATAATATGTGCTACAGACTGAGCTATACTAATAGCTCAGTCTGTGGCGACCTGTTATCACATATCTGACGACGATATGGCGACTTATTATCACATATCTGATTGCTCTGGATCAGGTTGAGACGTGTCATGAGATGTAATTTTCATGTTCGGTGATAGCCCACTTTTGACAGCTGTCAATTTTCTTGGAGATAGTGAAGTGACAGATCATTTATGTAATGATCCGATAATGATTTATATTGTGAATCGATACGTGAAATTATACGTTTGTTAATCAATGTCAACTGACATAATCAATCAAAAAATGTATTTAAAGAAATCGTATATAATTCTTACTTCTAATTAGGATGGGATGTCAGATAAAATTATAATTTTTAGTAGGCTTGAAATACATGTGCAATAAGTTAAGTTTCATTTTACGTAGCTGATAAAATGTGATGGTGAAAATAGTACTTGAAAACTTCAGTACCCCGTTCTACCACACTTGACTCTACTCTACCATCTAAAATAGATGTACCAGTACTAACAGTCGGGTAGGCATAGTGTAATATACTCCCACTAACAGACATACCACTTAAAAATATTTTAGAGTTCAAAGTCTAAATGTCAATATTTTTAATGGTAATACAGCCGTTATAATCTTAGATCTCCCTTAAATTAAAATTATACTTATAGGACTACTTCCCGTTAGAACTTTAAAACAGTAGAAGGCACTTCATGGAGTATGAAGCAACGTCGGCGTCGCTTTCTTACTTTTACTTAGCTGTGTGTGTTTTGGGCACAGAAGGATACACAGGGCAGTAATATTTAACAGCCAAAAGAAACTTTGAGTCTTGTTTGTATAATACTAGTCTTCTTCAAAGACTGCAGCACATAACACATCTAATGCGATCTGTCGAGTTTGCCCTAGGTATATTTTCGGATTTCGTGACAATAAATAAATTTGCAGTTTTTTGTCATTTTCTTCTCTACCCACCTGCCAGTACAAAAACGCGTTTTTGCCACAAAACCTTCACGAAGCAGGAGGAAGCGAGCCGGGCATCGAACCCGTAACTTGTCAATACCACCGCTTTGCATGCTCCACGTCATTATTTGGAACTTTCGGCAGGCCAGTACTATTATACTGAGTTAAAGTTAAACATTGATTAAACATAATATAATAATTTATTTTACATACATTTATCAAGTACATTATAAGGTACTGAGATAATAAATGTTCCCTGACGAGTCGAACTTGCAGTAAATAAACGAAATAAATACCATAAATGTGTCATTTTCTAATTTGTAAGCAATGTTATAAACTCGTATACGTCAAACAAAATATTGTTCGAATCCGGTTCAAACAAACTTTCTTACAAGATTAGTGTTTTCAATTAGAATAAAATCTTCGTTTAAGACTAAATAAGTTTTCGTAAATATGAATCAGGCTGCAGTAATACACAGGTCTTAAAGGATTGCTAATAGAATTGTGGTCTTAGGAGAGTCATCGTCAGCGACCATTCATAACAGGTAGTCAAATGCCGTCATCGACCAGCGGTTCGGTCCGTCCTGCTGACTATTCCGTCTCAGTATAAAACAACAGAAAAACACATCTAAAAACACGATACAGTTTTTTGGCAAAAACAAAGGAAAAAAATGGTAAAAAATGCAAAATACAATATTCTACCCACCGCGGCGATACACATGCGGCGTAGAGAAAAACATGAATGTAGAAATTTAAATTTCTGCATGTCCCCAAGAAAGAGTTATTCGTGCCATCGTTAGCCTGATTGACTGGCTCGTCCTAAGACACAAGCGTTTCTTGCAATTCAAATTGCTGTTCTTGCAGCGATTTTTTCAAGTTTCGTCAAGTTTTTCTCATAGCACGTAACAAATTTATTGCGGCATTTGTCCGCCGCCGAAATAATGCTGAGTTAATTTAGAGGGTTCTGTTGTTATTATTCGTCTATAAATCTGTTTCGTGCAATAATAAAGTTGAAATGTCAGCCATATTGTCGGCGACGAAGCTGTCCTGTGACGTTTGTTATTTAAGTTAATACAAAGACTAAAGTAGACTAGGCGAAAGACACTCGTATATCAGGATCGTAGCTGTCGGAAACATTTAGACTCTGCCAACCCTCATGAAATGAAAACATGAAATTTTGGAGAGAAAAATAACGCAACGCAAGGTATGGTTGTATGTCACGCAATAAATATATTGTAAGATTTTCTTAATTCAATTTATTTCTAGTGACAATTAATGGAAGATTCGAGAATTTTACTAAGAGTATGTTATCTTAAAGTACAAAGACAGACAATTAAATTTACACATTTTTGATTAGAAAGTTTTGTCGTATTAAATTTGTGATTAATGATTTCACTATTTAATGAATTCACTGAATTCACTAATTAAAACTGATGCTTAAATATAATTTTTGAAGACAAATCTTTTTAAAACAATTAACGCTATTAAATGTACCTCGTTCTTTTACTTTGATCTTGACTACGATACTGACGTTAATAGTAACTGTCCCAGTGAGAAAATAATAAGCAAATTATTAAATATTTGGGGGTTACCTGATGACATACACATGTACATTAGCAATAGCATATGAATTTATCTTGTAATAATCAAAATGACATACATTTGGGCTATTTGTTTGAAATATTAATGCCTTGAACGTAATCATTGGAATTTTTTCAAAATAGTTTATCTTTCCAGGTGAATACCGCATCGGGCTGAAGTTCAACGAGCAACACATCCCAGATTCCCCTTTCAAGGTATACATCTCCCCAGCGGTGGGCGACGCCCACCTGCTGGAAGTAGCCCAGTTCCCAGATTCGGCGCAGGTGGACAAGCCCACGCAGTTCTACATCAGACTGAACGGGGCTAAGGGTAGCCTGGACGGCAGGGTGAGATTATACTTTAAAGTTATATAAATATATAGTTGATAAAACAACCATCTGTTCTGAGGCACATCGTTTGTACTTGAAGGTTGCGAGGCCACCTTCAGTGTGTACTTTCATATCGCGACGCATCCGTGCTCTCAAGTCCATTTTGTTGCAAATAACTAGGTCTGAATATCGGCCTGTTGCCCCCTACACGTACAGCAATTATTTTATCAGCAATTACTTTCAATATTGTTAAATATGTTAAAATATTAAAAAGCATGACACATTTCGATGTTATCTTTGTTAGCAGCCCTTTGATCGTTCAGCAGTCGAACATGAGTCTCCTATCTGAATAAAGAGAGTTAAGGGCTAGTTTGTCACGCCGGTATATTGCGGGTTGGCTTGCTTATGTGTTTATTCCTTTCGTATTCTAGCGTCATATCTATATACATATTAAATGATATGCACAAAATTATTTAAATGTTTGATGCGTTTGCCACTAATTTAAGGACTTACCAGTTAAATATATTTTTTCCACAGTATACAAAAAGCTCAACAGTATGTAAAAGCTCATATAATTACTAATCATACATAGATTATAAAAAAGAGAGTAAATCATTTTAAAAAGTGACTGTTTCGCATTTTGAACGAGATGTGTATGTTAAAACATGCCCAAACAAAACTTACATTTAATTCGATTAAGATAATTCGTTGTAGAGCTCCCGCCCATAAAGTCCCAATGGACACCTTTCCTTACAACAATTCGCAAATCAAAGTCCGCACAGTTCCTCCCCATGACTCCGGCTATTAAATCATTTATCTATTCATGCAACACCGACCGTGGGGTCAGCTGATTTATCGTGAGAACATGATCTGTCCAATGCCCAAAAGGACTTTTGATAAATTGTACACAGTACCCAGTACGAATATGTGTATCTGTACGTGATGTACGATATACTCAAAGTGGCTGGCAGCGTTGGTTGGGCACGTAGACCTAAACACTGAGATTAGTGTCGTGCTGTAGTGGGACCTATGTTCAGTAGTGGACTGAAACACGCTTATAATGAAGATATATGTATGTGTCCTAGAGGCGACTATCTCAGTCCTTACAAGCAGGAACGCGTTTCATCAAACCATGTGTTAAAAAGATTCATATTACTAACAATCC
Organism: Croniades pieria auraria; assembly: GCA_018248815.1. Taxonomy (NCBI): domain Eukaryota; kingdom Metazoa; phylum Arthropoda; class Insecta; order Lepidoptera; family Hesperiidae; genus Croniades; species Croniades pieria. The sequence continues at coordinate 6,796 of DWJK01004361.1, forward strand.
AATTCTTGCTGTCTTCTTAGCAATTAATGTTACGAACAGGCCTAAACGTAACATCACGCCTGTAATTCTCGAAAGGGTAGGCAGAGGAGTGTAGTACACCCCCACGTTTCTCCAGTTACGTTTGAGTCCAAACAGCCATATTATCATCTACTGTCAAGAGTCCAGTAATAAGTCGTGGCCTGTTTGCAATCTTTCGGATTTGAATACGACACACAGTGCTTTATGAACAGTAATGGCAGCAGTACTTAAAAGTTTTAAACTGTAATATTTAGTTTAATATTATTCCGTCTCCGAAACCGGCATGCATGTATGAAAAGAGTGATAAATGTGCAAGAAGCACGGCAGGTCTGCAAGGACAGAGATATTTGGCACTCCGTGCTCGCTGTCTAACCCGTACAGGTCCTCGCGTGAAGATACGTGTGTATTATTTTGTCTATTTTACCAATATCGTAACCAATACATTTAGTAACTCCAAGTGTTGCACTGACTCTATCGACGTCAGCCAGAAGTTATTGCCATCTATCATAAGGTGTGCAGCACGACGCCTCAAGAACGTCATGTTCCCACGATAAATCAGCCGCTTCAGGGGCTAATTGCCAGGGAAAATGAGTTTTTGCTTACTTTTGTTCGTAATTCCTTTATACACTACTAGATACTACTTAGTTTTGTTCATAAATCGTACACTTTGTTTATACATGAATTGAAGTGTGTTGTGCTTTGCGATGGACAACGTTAATAAAGGACAGTATCTGGTGAAGCGAGGAAGTGCATCACGTTCCTTTGAGGATCACAGGTGTGATTTTACTTTTTTTTACATTTTATTTCACCTAAAAAATCCAACATCACTCCTGTAATACCTCAAGGGGTAAGCAGAGGAGTGAATTACACTCCCACGTTTCACCAGTTACGTTTACGTCCCATTGAATAGGTGGTATGCCAACAAAACAATATCCCTTTTATCAAAACAAAAGGCCCTAACACATGCGTTGTTACTTTATTGTTAATAAAACATTATCGAGAGGGCAGCGTGTTGCCAGCTACGCGGCTGTACCCCAGTTTTCCGGAAAAAACGCAATAAAACCAACTGACCGCACGTGACCACTGCCGACGAATAATAACATATCTTTCATACTAGATTCGTAAATGTACCTTTGTTTATTTAAAGTGTTGTACTTCAAAACGAACGAGTCCTGTGAATGAGTATTGTCTCTGATGCAACTTAAATAATGTCATACTTAAGCTTCTACTGTAATAAGTAGATTTTATAAAAAACAAAATAAGTATAATATAAAACGTATCGAGATGTTCAGTTTGAAGTACTTGAGTTACAGCTATGTAAAGTTTTAATATAAATGTTTATAGTTTTATAACTGAACTAAAGCCAAGCGCAATGAAAGCAAAATCCTATATCAATTGGCTTAAAACAATGCAACTAAATGTAAATATATGAGAGCTGCGCTTCAGAATAAAACATTGCTGTTTCGGTGACATACATCAGGAACACGTTTTCACACTGAACCGAGATTATTCAGCGCTAGTGTGAAAGTGCTGTAAATCATACGCCCGCTCAATAATTTATGATATTTCAGCCTAAGATGAATAGCGTTTTTCGGAAGTTACGCGACGTGATATAAAAATTGATAACAATCCGACCAACGGAGCATTCGACCTTGACAGGGGCGAAACGGTCTTTTACTTCATACATTTCCATCAGTGCGGTGATGGTTTTGTGTGATTAGAGTTTATAGAACTACAAATACAATTCATATTCTACATAACTACTCCGTTTGAATAATTTTTATTTTTATTTTGAGTTGATATTATTTTCCAAGTGTTGATTGGTGGAGAATGCCATTAGGCGTTAAGTTCGCCCTTTGTTATGCCTGTATATGGTGTTCAGTAAAGGAAAATAAATAAATACAGAAGTTCCATTACTGAAAGATGATTCAGTCACGCAAATGACATACTCGCAATATTTATTCCTAGTTTACAGGAGCATATTCGGTATAAATTTTAAAGTTTTCAAATTTCGAGTTTGTTCAGTACCATGTGATCGTAGAGTCGCTGATCGTAGATCGTAGATCGCAATAATTGACGACGATAGTGTACACCTTCTTGCAGTTTTCACACTTACCTGAAAGATAATTGTTTTTGTTGCTGATACACACACACACACGCGTACGCACATAGAATACACCCACGACTCTGTGAGACGTTCTTCTTAAAGTGATAGTTGTTTGTACAACTTGGGTAGGCCGCGGTTTTATATTAACATATAACAGTTTCTAAAAATCTCCAAAAAGATTTGAAAGACCCCTTGCCTTGTTAAATTTTCCCAAATGATATATCAGTGAAAGCCACTTCATTTTTAAGGACTTACACAAATTTCCTTTTCTAGTCAAAAGAGAGAGTAATAGATATATGTATGTATATGGTAAATTGGTAAAATGTAGGCAAGATAATTTGCCTTTCTAAAATTACATGTCGTTATGTCACTTTCAACGTACCTATAGTTACTGGTGTACTTAAGACAAAGAGACCTGGTAAAGAGAGAAATAGGACAAACATAACGTAAGATGCTCGTTGAGTGTATTTACATAATTTAAAAAAAATGTGTGAAAACATATCCTTGTACATTAAATATGTCTTCAAAATATGCCACACTTCTTACACGTTTTATGTTCTATTTCTGCAGGTAATATCTCCATCGGGCAAAACTGATGACTGTTTCATCCAGAACATCGACGGCGATCAGTACTCCATCAGGTTCATGCCGCGGGAGAACGGCGTGCACAACATCAATGTCAAGTTTAACGGTGTTCACATACCTGCCTCACCCTTGAGAATCAAGGTACGGTTTGTACCAATTCTTTACACACGTGTTTATAAGACTATATTTGTAGTGCTTATAATAGTGACCATTAACATCACCACGTGTCTAGCAAGTTACAAAGAAGTAGGCTTAAATTTTAATTTGACGCAATTGTTCCAAGATGAGGTATTAATTTGAGGATACAGAAATAAATATGAGTCCGTGTATTATTTAAGATTGGAAAGTTGTAATGCTTTTTGTTTCAATTTTTGTTTCTCATAATGAGAAGAAGCAGGGAGAGGATTCAGAAATTCCCGTTAAAGAGTGAGCGTCACACAAATTTTTATATAAGTGTTCCGCTCTGCCTGGAATTAGCCTTCAGTACCCAATTACGTTCGAGATTTAAAATAATAAATGTATTCATAATTGTAATTGTGTAAATTGTAATAATTTTTTGTTGTTGTTCTCAGCACCGATATTAAATATTAAATCGTTAGTAAAACTAGACATTGTGTGTAGGTTGGTAAAGACGATGCCGACCCTGCCGCCGTCCACGCTCACGGTCCCGGCTTGGGAACAGTCAAGACCGGTACGTTAAAATACACATAACAATTAAAGGAAATGCTCTCGTCAATATTGTCATTTGTTTAAAGTTTGTGCACAAATCTACATATATCTCTAAAGAAATTTGATATATGTGAAATATTTTATACCTTTTAGACGATACGACGTATGTAAATTACACATATTTAATTAGAAATAAACATGTTTCCAGTCATGTTGTTGAGCTGATATTTTATAGTTCATACTTGTATTGAAAGTAACCTTCAATACAAGGTTTGGACATAGTTTTTTTTATTTAGGGAATAGGTCATTTCAATTTCTGGAGAGAACGTCGAATGGGTAGCACTAAAACCTTCAATAAAACTACTTACCAAAGTTGCCACAAAGCGTAACTCCGCGCTTGATATAGTTATTCCATGCAGGTGCAAAAACTGACTTGATCATCGACACGTGTAACGCTGGAGCTGGTATTCTCGCCGTCACCATGGACGGACCTTCGCGTGTCGCCATGGACTGCACCGAAGTTGAAGAAGGCTACAAGGTATGACATTTTATGAGCTAAGCTAGAATTTGCTACAGTGAATAAATGATAATAGATTGTGTTTCAGCTTTTTAAGATTTCGTATCAAAGAAGTGGAAAATAAAAGCTAATAAATCCATAAATATAATAAGAGTGTGACGACTCACACTCTCCCCTCTGATTATAAACTAGAGGACATGTGTTAGGGGAACCAGACAGCTAATAAAACACATTTAAGGGCATATATTTGTTTCTAAATAAATATATGTACATAGGTAACTCCCAAACGTAGAACAACAACTCGCGCTCTTCGCACAAATATTTGTCGTGTATGGAAAACGAAGGCACCACCTCCGGCTCTTCAGTTAACGTCCCTGTTGCTGAACTTGGAGATCAGTACATATGACACATTTGTGTACATCAGGTGCGCTACACACCGCTCGCCCCTGGGTACTACTACATGAGCATCAAGTACAACGGAGCCCATATCGTCGGGTCGCCCTTCAAGATCGAGGCCACCGGTCAGTTCAGATTCTCTATTGCTATCACCTCGGTCAGCTGTTGTTGTTACCATATCAACTGTTTATTCGGAGACATCGTACTTTATTATATTTCATGAACTTGTAAGTATATGGTATGTTTTAATATCCATACTGTCTTGCCCAATTTCTTGCATATCGGGTTTGGTACTTACCAGTACAATGTCATAGATTGTTTTTCATAATATTTTATTGTGATTAAAAATAGTAATAAAAGACCTTTAAAAATAATTAGATTGTTAATTTAAATTTTCAAGGTGAAAACTTAGCCGAAGTGGGTGCTCAGGAAACATCTTCGGTGACGGTTGAAACTGTCCAGAAAGTGTCGAAGGCGGCAGCGAAGCAGGGACCAGTGCTGCCTCACTTCAAGTCGGATGCCTCCAAGGTCACCAGCAAAGGCATTGGCTTGAAGAAAGCGTACCTGAACAAGCACAACCAATTTACTGTCCATGCGGGTGACGCAGGTATGATATAAATAGACCATAGTGCATATAAATATTATAAAAACAAATAACCCGTTGTTTGCCTCGTTGGTTGAGTGGTTGCAAGTATGACTGCCGGTCGGGAGGTCCTGGGTTCAAATCCCGGGTCGGGTAATATGGGATTTAGTAGTGACGCGGAGTCTGGATCAGTGCCCGGTGTATGGCAATAATAATAATAATAATAAAATCGTTTATTGCCACACAAACAAACAAAACAGACAAAAGTGCAGGTACATAAAAACAAGATACATTTTCTTAAAAAAAATAAAAAAAATATGTAGAAAAAAAATGTGCGGGCAAAGAGAATGGCTCAGCTTTGTGCTAACTCAAGACCTTCATAATTGGTCTTGCGTAGCGCTGTTTTTCAGCCACTACCTATC
>DWJK01004362.1:0-12092 GCA_018248815.1 Croniades pieria auraria
CCAGCGTGGCGGACTATGGCCTTAACCCTCTCAATATGAGAGGAGACCCATATTCCAACAGTGGAATGACAAATGGGCTTATTATTATTATTAATATTTGTAACTGAAAGATCAATCGACCTTTATAATGTTATATAGTTGCTCGAGTTTAGTAACTAATGCATTTTGTTTTTCGACACTAATTACTTCAGGGTATTCTCTTTAGAATTGTTTGCACTGAAACAAAAACCCTTATGTCTGGCTTCCCCTGATGTTCATTGTGGTTACTTTCTTTGTGGTTCGCAAGAGTGAAACCAGACACCCTTCATTAAGGCACGTAGAGACGTATTCGTCGTATATATATGGTAAGGGTGTAAGTGCGTTCCTTTAGAATTATTAAAATAAAAATAAAAACTTATGCTTGCGGCTCAGCGGCGCGAAGGGATTCGGTTTCATTGGAACACGACTAGTCACTCGGTACTAATTGCGTTCCTTTGTTTTCATTAAAACATATCACCTAGTCATTTAAAACAGGATGCCTATTATTCTCCAAAGCTTGGTTTATTTCGAGAAGATAGCTGGATTAATGATCATATTGTGCAGTTGTAAATACCGATCAGATCTAGGTTCGTACGGACTGGTATATACATACATATATATTATATATGTAAGAAAACAATGTTTAGAAGTTTAGAGGTTTAAAAATGACAGGAAATTGTTTATTTCACTCATTACCGTGCTAGAATTGTGTTTCACTGCAAATGTGACTATTGAATACGATATAATAAAAGGTAAACCGGTAAACTCAGTTTTCTTTCCGAACAGGTCACCACGGGAAATAGTTTTTATATGCACCGTATCACCTGCGTAAAATCTTAATCGCATATCTAATTTTCTTGCATACAAGAAAAACGATTAATGTATTCAATTATGTAATTATAAGGATTAATAGTTTAATATGGACGTAAAGAATTTCACTGCATTTATGTTATATTTGTATCTACTTTTGGTATGGACCGAACTGTTACTTAGCATTTATACACCTGAACGTTTTTGGGAAAACTTTTGATCTATTGGTACAAATTATATTAAAATTGTTCTTAAGATCAGAGCGAAAAGTCGAAGAGGATAAAAGAGCAAAACTGCTGTCTTCTGTTATATGTCACTAGTATATATTTTCGATTGATTTTTTTATTATTTGTCAATTAACAATCCGAGTTATTCTATTTTAGAATACATATATGCGTGTGTGAATTTAATTATATATAACATAATATAATAAGAAGAAGCATAAGAATTTTACGCCCCTCAATACAGGCGTAATGTTATGTAAATTTATGACGTCCAATTTTATAAACAGAACAGATACAAACCACTTATAACACACATCGCCTTGTAAAAATATTTATTAATCGAAAACCGTCTTTAAAAGAAAGTTACGCCTCAAAAGTATTTCCGTGTTTACTCTAACAGGGTACCCGCATACTGCCTGTTAACCACTCGCTCGCACATGCGGTACAATGGGCCCTCGAAACTGGTTACAAGCACATAGACACCGCTTCCTTATATCGTGTCGAGGATGAAGTCGGGCTGGGTGTACGAGATTTTATCAGAGACAACAAAGCTGATCGACGGGATGTGTACATTACTACTAAGGTGAGATTTGTTTTATCTTCTGACTTCTTTTATATTGTAATGTGACGTTCAAACGAGGTTTTATTCTAAGTTCAGGTTTAAATCCTTTATTTTATCGTGCGGAAACTAGTACACTTAACGAACGTCACTTGATATTGATACAAATTGTTGTTTTCATCAGCGATGGGGAAAGGACAAAAGCCGGAAAAAACTTTTGGCATTCAAGTGTTAATCGTTAAAGTTTAAGTGCGACTTTGGAATGAGAGTGCGTAAACACGATACAATTGGTCCTGGTTATCAGTGTTAGGTCATTCTTACTTGCTCACATTTTGCATTACATTATAATATTTTAATATCCATCGATACAGAAATCTAAAATGAGTCAATCTAACAAGTAGGAATTCAATACAATATCATTGAGGACGGAAACTGTAAATGAACCGCCTATAGCTATAATTTGCTTCCTACTCGCCATAGCTATCAATATAACATTCGATCACGAGCCTCGACATAATAAACGTCAAATGACCATTCCATTATACAGACAGCCATTCGCTGAGCACACATGGGAAAAATTTCGCGAATTTAACTCCAACCCTGTTAGATTGCGAGTGATTCCCGGAATAACTGTGGTGTGCCTATGTCTCAAATAGGGTTGCCATGACACATTACACTTAATAAATCTTTTTATAAGAATTCCCAATATTATAGGTATCTTAAGTATGTACTGAAAACAAGTATATTTTCTTTTTTATGTGTATATAAACATAAAATCAATGAAATATTGTGTGTGCTCTACTTACTCTACAATGGGGAGTGCTTTGATGAACTCTTTGAGATGATGCCGGTACCACATTTTTTGCATCGCACTAAACGTCGAAGGACTTAATTCCACCCTCACCAACATAACTCCTGGCAATCAACAATGCTCTTTTTTGCCGCGCACCTGCAAACTGTGGAATGAGCTTCCTTCGGAGGTGTTTAAAATACGCTATGACATGAGGTTCTTCAAACGGAGCATGAACAAAATTCCTTCAAGGCGGGCAACACATTGGTAGCCCTTAATGTTGCAAATGTCTATAGGCGACGATGACCACTTACCATGTGTGGGCTTATCATGTGGGCCGATTGCCTGTTTGTCTAGCCTTTAAACATAAAAAATATATAAAAAAATGAACAAAAACCAAGTGTAGTTTTTTTATGGTATGTATACGAGTACAATAATAAAATGAACGAAACAAATAAGTTACTTTTCTATTCGTGCTGCGGATTCAATATAACTATTTACTTCAGCTAAAAATGATTTTTAGCGCACAAAATTGTTAAAGTATTGATTTCTCCATCGATTTAATATCATATTTGTAAATTCAATGTTTCTGCTGCCTCCCAAACTCTACTAAAGTAAATATTTTGCCTTGGCACAGCATCACACTTATATTAGTGCGATTATTACAAAGTAATAAGTATATTATTTCATCATATCAAGCAGGACTGTCCACGAAAATAAGAACGTGTGGCGAGGCTATTCACACCTGATACTTTCCAAATATTATCTATATAGTATTTCGTTTTCCTACAAACACGCGTAATAAATGACTTTCTTTATTTAGCTATGGAACGACGCCCACGAGAGGCATCAAGTTATACCAGCGCTGAACAATTCCCTCCGACAACTGCAGACGGATTATGTTGATCTATATCTAGTGCATTACCCCATGGCGTACTATGTGAGTTTTATTGTTTTTTTTTTCAGTAAAAGGCAATAAATAATGTGCTAATAAAGAATATGTCAAATGTCAAATTTTACTAAACTTAAATGTCATTTTACAAACACTGTTTGTATCGATGAAATGCCAAGTTCTTTTGCAAACGAATTGCATTTTTACGTACGCGTAGAGCATCAGCGAGGTTGGTAAATGCATAACCTCACTTTAAATTTATCGACGTCCGATTTTTCTTGACAAGGAATTTGATCTATATAATTTTCCTTATCATTACATAAATTTGATTGAATGTTGTGTTTATTCTAAGACAAACGGCAGCATTAGTGGCACGGATTACCTTGAAACATGGAGGGGCATGGAGGATGCGAAAGAGTCGGGCCTCGTGGGGTCCATCGGAGTGTCGAATTTTAATCTCACCCAGATGCAACGTCTTTGGAACAACAGCAGGATAAAACCTGCCGTTTTGCAAATTGAGGTATGTGTGGGTGATGGGAGTACTATACTCGTAAATAGCACTACAAGCTAGAACTGTAGTACAAAATCTTAATTTCTTAATGAAATAAAATCAGCACATCGGCACTAGTTACAAATCCAGACTCCGAGTCACTACTAGAAATTTTAAATTAGGAAAATCCAATAGTACTCAACCCGGGATTTGAAGCCAGGACCTACTGATCGGTAGTCGCGATTGACGCCACTCGACCAACAAGGCAGTCGAAATCAAAATATTAATTTAATTAATTTGATTCTTAATGCACATGTCTAGTATTTGCAATGGTATCTCTATTGCTAAGGAGCTGGTGTGCATTATTTTGGCGTGAGTGACGTAGAGGATATATGACTGGCCTGTAGATCAAATGGTTCGTGACTCTGACTGGTAGCTAGCGGTTGTGGGTTCGATGCCCATCAAGGATAAATACTTGTATGACGAAAGCAAGTATATTCTGTGTCTGGGTGTTAAAAAATTTAGTAATGTTATATTCACATATATGTATATAACATTGCCGAAGGAGTCTTGTTACTATGACCATTACATTCTGGAGACAATATATTGATCATTGGAACTGGAACTCAATATATTGATCGCTGAACGGAATGATATATGATAATTTGATTCCTCAGGTAAATCCCACAATAGTTCAGACGGAGTTGACAGATTGGTGCAGAGAACACGGAGTGGTCGTTATGGGGTACAGTCCCTTCGGTGGCATACTCGGCCGTAAGGAGGACGCGCCGCCCCCGCGGGCCGGTCACCCGATATTGAGAGGAATCGCAGAGAAATATAAAAAGAGAGTGCCCCAAATATTGCTCAGATATCTGGTAAGTATTTTACTAAGCGCGACCGGGATCGTTTTCCAATAAATTGATTTTGTAGTATATGAGTATAAAAACAAGATACGGCAGATATAAATGTAAGTAAAAAAAATAGGAAAGTAAATTTTCATAAAAGAAGAAGTTATTTTTAAAAATATTCATATTCTCGAGCTATAACTACTTACTAAGTTACTTACTAACGTACAATAATAAATAAAGAATAATCGACCCATTTATCATTCCGCTGTTGGAATATGGGTCTCCTCTCATATTAAGAGAGTTAAGGCCATAGTCTGCAACGCTGGCCAAGAGCTGGTTGGCAGACTTCACATGCCTTAGAATTTTTTTTTTATTATCATTAACGTATAAATTTTTAAATTCAATGTCTAATTTATAGATAATTCTATGTAATTCTAGTGATAGGATAATATAATTCTTTACATTATTAAATTGAAAAAATGTGTCGTTTCCAACATTTTGAATATATTGCCTGTTTTAAGCTGGACCGGAAGCTAGTGGCCATACCACGTTCCACAAACCAGGATCGCATTAAACAAAATATAGACATTATGGATTTTTCACTTACTCCAGAAGAACTTGAACAGCTGTCAAGATTCAATAGCAATTATCGATTAAGAACACCGGCCAAGTGGTATCCCCATCCAGAATTTCCATTCGAAAAGAAGAATTTGTCAGATGCTGAAACACAGTACATTATTGAGCACAGCAGAGAAGATTAAAAACATGGTCTATTAATACAATATTTGGTTAGAAATCATATCAGCTTTGCAATTCGTTTTTAATTAGCATAACTTTATCAGCAAAAAATCGAAAAGGGAGAATCGCTTGAGACGACTTTACTAGCTAATCAATGTTGTTCTTGTTATCAACCGCAAATGACTCTCAACGTATTATATTTGTAATGGCAAACGAGTCTTTATGTTTTAACCAACGAATAATTAAAATATTGAAACAAAAACTTGAAATCGATTTCTAAATTTGAATATTGTGTCTTTGTATAATTGATTATTTGAAGATGATATAAATTCGCCAATAATATGGTTTTCAATTTGTGTACGCACACTAGCGGTCATTGTTATCCAGTAGTGGCTCTGAGTTTCGATCTGTGCCCCGTGTATGGTAATAGGTCTTCCATGGTGATACATAAAGGTAACTAGTGCAAAGAGGCAGGGTACTAAACTCTAACCTTCCCCTTCAGGGATTACAGGTGCAATGTTACGTTCTAAGATTTACTGAAAAACAACACACTTGTTTATCGCAAGTAAAATTAATAATAACGGTACTTATTAATTTCATATCTTACTGAGACTGTGGTGCCTTAGTCTTACTCTTTAGGACAACATGAATTGTACACATGTTGGAAAAAATCGACAGTACTTCAGCCGGAAATCGAACCCAGGACCTCTCGATTGTCTGTCCCGCTCGACCAAAGAGGACGTCAAATTCTTAGAAATTTCGAATTAATAATCATCCCGAAATATGAATAATCTCCTATCATTATTAAATTGAACGAAAAAAATGTTGAGCGATTATTATAAAATATTAGCGCAATAAAGAAAATAATCCATAATTAAATACTTTCACCTCAATCTATAGTCTTGTTGGCCTTTTTAATCTCGAGTATTACGTAATTGAATTCTTTTAACCGCGAACATAAAGGAAATACCGCCGCTTTTATCTCAGCTTCAGGCTTTGCGATCGCTTAATTGATTTTGCTGGTAATAATTATGTACTTTATAACAAACTCGCCGGGGGCCTTCGTGGAAAACTTAAGAAAAATGATCGTGATATTAAAAGCGATTTTGCACTCTAGATTGGAATACTCTACAGTCAAATAAATATTATACCTTCGACACCGCTCTACCTGTAATAGATTCGACGGTTGAACAGGTTTAGAATTTTTTTTCTTTCTTGTATGACAGTTATGACACAATGAAATGATTTAAAAAAAAGCGTTATTAAAACCTCAAAAGTTCAGTACGATTTTATTTCAGTAAATGTTTATTAATAGTCTAAAACCGCTTTTCTCATTCAAAATTCATTGAACCGACTCTGTTCCTACTTTATTTTGCAAATTTTTAATTGATTTCGAGAATAAATGTAAGGAAATATGGTATATTGGGATAATTCATGTAAATTTTATGAGATATTGTTTTTCCAACATGGCAACCACGAGACAATAAATGACAAAACAAAATTCAAAAACAAGATAAAATGTAAATTTTTATAAATTTCTGTTCAAATGTTTCAGTTGATATGCCAATATGCCAATATGAGGTAAACTGGAAGCATAACCGTAGGTAACACAGATTTTGAAAATAAGCGTTAGCCATTCGTGGCACGGCGTGCAAGAAGACATTTCCTTTATTTCATAAAAATCCAATTCAAAAGAAAATCTCTGTATGATTTCAAGAGTTCACGTCTTTCGCCTCGGGACGAACTGTAATCCAATGTTCGTCTCCAGGAATATTAATGAGCGTTGCCGGTCATTTCGATCTTAGTATTCCTGGGAGGTTCATTTCTATTTTTATTCGAATGGAAGGTGAGGTAGAGCTGAATTCTTAATATCGATTAATTAGGGGTTTCTTGTGAAAATCCAATAGCAGTTAATGCTCGACTGGTTTTTTCTGGACCATATATTTATGTAAGCGACAGTAAGCCGGACTGATTGGGTGGGGTCGGTGTGAGGGTTGGCTAACATAATGTATGTTCGCGGCCGCGTGGGCGGATGAAAGGTCACAAAATTGATTTACATGCTCAATAATGCGCAGCGCAAAACTGCATGCTTGAAATTTAGTCCGATAATATAAAATTAATATCATGTTGCTTTATGTATATCAATACTAATATTATAAAGAGGAAATATTTTTTTGTTTGTTTGTTTGTATTGAATAAGCTCCAAAACTACTGCACAAATTTTAACCATTTTTTCACTAATAAAAAGCTACATTATCAGGAAGTAACATAGGCTATAATTTATTTCTAAAAACTTAGAAATGTGCAAAGAAACATGTCATGTTAATCAAGATGTAATAAATCGTCTCAAAAATTTCCTTTTTTCGCATGTGCTGCTTAAATGGTTAAAGAAAAGACGAAACGATGTACTAATAAGTCGTAGGACTAAAAAAGATCTATAAAAAGTTCCCAAGGGAGTATATCTATCTATAACAGCTAAGCTATAAAAACCGCTTTTATATTTCAAAAATCATTAAATAACCAGTACATACTTTAGATTTATTTTTTATGTGATAATATGAATCATTCTGAATGAATGAATGAATCATATCATTAAAATTGGTCAATTCGTTGGGCAGGTATCATTTAATTATGAACATTTAATATCGATGTTATCATCATGAGTATAAAAAGGCTACACACGAACCGTTTGCGCACGCTGCGATGTTCCCTTCTCTATAGAGTGGGCTACTTTTTGGAGCGGGAAATTATCTTATTTTCTGGAAAAAACCTAATAAGTCAATATTTGGTAAATGTATGGCGCTATCTATACTGTTAGGTTTTCCACAAAGTGCACGCGGGCGAAGTTGCGCGGTTCTGCTAGTCTACAGTAAAAAAAATCCTAAGAAAGAAACATTCAGAGAAACAGCAACTAAGTGGCAAAAGAAAAAGCAAATAAATTCATTGCCCCGCATAACATAAAACCGGGCTGCAACAGAATGCATCGATAATGACTGAAATTAACAAAGACCTTGAATCAGGACTGTTGGTTTATTTTCCTAGATTTTTGGTATTCAGGCGGGAAATATCATTATATACTAAAACAGGCAACAAAATTAGAGCAATTTTTAAATTCCGTACATATGTAAATTGGCACACATCAAGTGACCTTAATATCTCATAAGTTACGTCAAATATGTTGCTATTAGATTTGCCCTCTTGTTTCTGTAATCGCTCCGTTTGAATAAATGGGTTAAAAAAACTGAACAAAGTGAAGTATAATCAATATATAAAAGCGGTCCCGAGAGATTCCAATGGCAATTAGTTAATGAGGTTACAAAAAAAACTTCGTTAGCAAATTTTCGCGCGAAACGGAATATAGCTGAGCGTTGTAATGGTAGCGTTTGAAGGCAATTAGATAAGTGTGATAAAGTTTCGTTCACATGTGAAGCGGCCTTAAGGTGCGCTTAGATCGGCCGCGGCCACACCGCTAAACAGATACGTAGCGCTTCACACAGATTAATTACACGCGGAATCAAACCCGTGCGTTGATAACGATTGCAAATGGGGATAACGAACCGGAATGGCGGTTTTGAGGTAATGGGATATTCTGACTGAGAATTTGTTAGCCGATTTAAACTTAGGGCCCGTGAATTTATTGTTTTGAATACATTTGCTTGTTACATCTCTATTTTGTCTTGGAATTTTAAAGATTACTGAGATCCATAGCTGAGATAAATAGGCTTAACATATATTCCATGTTGGGACGTGTAACATAACACTGGTGAAATGTGGGAGTGTACTACATTTCTCTGGCTACCTCTTCAGTGAGCAACAGGCGTGATGTTTTGTATGTTACTGTGATCGACAGCCACATTTACTTGACTTTGTGAAGGTAACACTGTTTTCTAAATAATTAAAATAACGTTTAAATAAATTGTAATAAAAAAATATTTGTGGCTATAAAGTAATACCGAATTCTCTAATTTGTGGTTGCCAAAATCGTACATCACATCAGCGGTCGGGATTCATTACGGTCGAAAAACTCACACGACGGAAATGTCGTGTAAGGTATTCTTGTGAATAGTCACGATTTTCAGTCGTAGGTATTGTTAATACGACTAAAAGTATTGTTATACGAATTTTTTCCTTTGGCGTGTATGTAAGACGACAACAATAATAATTTTGTGAGTAATAAATCATTTTTTGCACATGCAAATAAATGTAACAGTACTAAAGCTACTAATGCTTCAGTATTTTACTAAAATCTTTTCTCAACGGATGCTCATGCCGTAAACGAAATCTTATATACCGATTACGGTAATGATAGCCTATTTTAGGTTTTCAACTGTTAAATTCCTTGAAAACCGTAATTTAACTTAATGTAAAATCACTGTTGTATTTCTCCCATGCGGCAGGCAGAGGAGTGTAGTACTCCCACGTTTCAATTGTTATGTGATAAGTCTCATGGAATGTCGGATGAACTTTACACTCCCTCTACTAGGAATTTTAAGTTACAAAAACCCAATAATACTTTTCTAATTATTATTCGAAGTGTTTAATATTTTATGGACGATTTATTTATACCATTTTTATTTTAATAATTAACCGATTAGAGAAATTTTTCAAATTATCTTTTCAGCAATATATCTGCTACGTGCTTAAAACTCAGTAAACCCTTGGAAGGAGCAGAGTTTCGTGTTGTCAGTGTGAATAATAACGAGAGGCATTGTCGGCGCGTCTCTCGTCGGTCTTTGTACAATCCTTTGATAAATGTTGCAATGTGCACCAGCGTACGTATGCCCATATCTTTCTGTAGCACCAACATTTTGTTTGAACCGCAACAATTTTACTAAATTCACGCATTTCTTAACGCTGGGGACATTCCCACGGCGAGATGTGCATGGTAGTTATTCTGATACATATCTCAGAGACAATTTATCTAATACCTTTCAACAAGCAATTCTTGTATATACATATATGTTTGTATAATCTGAATCTCGGAAACGGCTCCAACGATTTTCATGAAATTCAGCACGCAGGGGGTTTCCGGGGCGATAAACCGATCTAGCTAGGTTTCATTTTTAGAAAACGTTGTTTTATCCGTGTTTTCAGGCAATGAAAAACTTTACTCCTTTACCGACACAGCAACACTAAAACTACTTCAATAGATGGCGCTGTTAACCTACACTATTTGTAAGCCAATGCGTGTTTGGTTTGAGGTTAAACCAAGAAAATAAATTGTTAATCTATATTATTGATAAAATATGTATCTTTTCAACTCACGTGTTCACTTAAAAATGCCTAAAAGATCTTTGAAAAAAGACGCTTGTAAACAATACAATACAATATATGTAATTGGTATATTAATAACCAAATATAAAAATACTGAGCAAATCTCGGTTATTCAGGTACTTTATTATAGTCAGTCCATTAGTTGCAAGATCTTTGAAATTTTCTTTCTAGCCTGATATACGGCACTAGGCTCATCTGTACTCCATAGGACATATCCAATAATTGGTGAAAAATGGGAGTACTAGGCTTCTTTAGCTTTCCTTTCCGGATAATATAGGCCATCTTAATAGGCTAAATCTTTATCCGTTCGTTGACTCTTTGTGTTGTAAACTTGCAACAACTTTAAGAGTTTCTTTCGAATATGAACAATGCACTTTAGATTGTTGCGACCATTCATTTTATTCAGACTCATAGTTTGTAATCCTATAGATTTCTCTGATTGACATCTATTCTTAGCTAACGACTTTAAGTGTAATATTATAAGTAAATTATCTATGGGATATTTCTTTCAATATTCGGTAATAATGTTAACAATGTGATACGGCGGCGTCGGAGTGGATTTTTTTAAAAAACCTTTCACATCTCTTAGTTATTTGTATAAGTACATTACTATTCGGAGGCCACATTTACCTTTTAAGTGTTCCAATTTGACGTTATTCACTGTCTTCAATAACTCTGATTCATTATCATAGTAAACATTTATAACGACTTTAATCGAGGTGCACACGAACTGACATGTCATGACACACTGGAAACATATTATACAGATAACATATTAGTAAACCTTCATTCTTTTTGCATCCGGAAATGCTACTGTTTTTACATATGTAGCACTGGTTCTTTATAACCTCCTCTACTCCAGACTGCAAGATATCTAGTGTCGTCAGCGTGAATATTAACAAGGCGTTGTCGAGTCGCTCGTCGGCCTTCAGACAATCCTTTGATAAATGCCGCGCTATGCAGAAGACGAGACGATTGCCACTCAACTTTTCTCTTTTGCTTTATTTCATGTGTTTCAGCGTTTTGTTTTGTCTATGTAAAATACTTCTGGTATTTTAAAATATTTCTTCGCAATTTGAGGCTTGATTAATATCTATTAGGAATGTTCTAGCACAGTTTAGAAAAGTCATAGATTAGTGGACAAGGGCTGTGCTAGGAGTTTTTAAACCGGTCGAAACACTTCCGCAGCGGGTTTAACAATTGCTATCTAATGGCGGCAAGCCGGATCGATGTGGTTTTTTCTGTTAATGTGAAACGCTTGCCGATATCTAGTACTTTCAATCTTTAATTTGCAGAGCTTATATGATATCATATAATCTAAAAAGAGTATTAAATCAATTTCATAGTAATACAATTCGACCGTAGTTGCTGGTGAACTGTAAACTTGCCATTATGTTTACAATTCGTAATGTTCTGCCCTCGGCGCGGGTTAAAAAGAATACGGCGCAG
>DWJK01004363.1:0-12089 GCA_018248815.1 Croniades pieria auraria
GTGGAGGACTACGGCCTTAACCCTCTCAATATGGGAGGAGACTCATATTCCAACAGTGGAATGTTAGTGGGTCGATTTAAAAAAAAATAAAAAAAATTAATTTGTGAGCTATTTATCACCAATTAAATTGCTTAGTACTAGCGAGTCCGTATCGGTAACATAACTTCACACCACGCTATATAAACTCTTGGAATGACGTTAACAATGCTTCAACAAATTTTTAATACTTGCAACACTCCCAACAGCTTCATTTCACGCACACCAATCTCACACTAAAGCTTTCAGTTGCAAAGTTGTAAGTTATCGACGTGTAGCTATAGAATTTGTTTGCAGAATTTGCTAAAATTACCACCAGACTGACGCATCTATAGAGTTTAAGTCATGTCTACTTTTAATACTGATGCATTGTGTCATAGACTATGTATGCAAATTTGATGTTTAGTATGCATGACTTCATAATCACTTACGTTTACTTTACTTACGTTTTATAATATACACGTAACGATATCTTTTAAATCGTTCAGTCATTCGTTCGCTTGATTCGCATATCTAAAATATTAATATTTAAAATAGTTCAGTCGCCGTTCACTATGATTTTTTTGGAGGGAAATAACTTAAAGTATGCTTTACGTATTTACAATATTCTAGTGCAGTATCATTTTTTCATTGCTGAGGTAGGCATATTTTAATCTTTAATACAGATAAAGAAAGTTTGATTTTAATTTTTTCTAATTTTTCACCACTAACATTATTTGCTGAAGAAAAGTTATGAAAGAAACCGGCCGCAAATTTGAATTGTTTTTGTAACATTAGGCTTGATTTACGTATTTCTTACATTCAGTACACTTATTTATATACTGTGAAATATTTTTATTACTATATAATATTTTCACGCTTTTACACACGCTTTTGTAACACACGAATGAGCATTTTCCACAAACCACTCACCCTAATGATCTTCATTAAATAGAGCGAACTGAGCGAATGAAAGGCGTATTTGAATGAACTATTATTTGGAAAGGGAACGTCCCATTGTATTATTGATAAGTTATTGCACTCGCGAAACAGTCCTGAGCCGATTGTGATATTAATCCGGTTGAAACAATTGAATGAGATGTGTATGTTTCGATGAGCGCAGTTTGTTTTCAATAAATATAATGTTTGCTGTTTTTATTGGATGCGTTCTTGCATAATAATGCGTTCGTAATGATACTGTAATACTCATCTATGATATAATGTACTGTTATGTAATATAAAATTACATTTAAACTTCTTGCAGTAGATTAGAACCTTACGTGATTCATACTGGTTGCTGATTGAAGTAATGTGGAACAAAAAATATGTTAAGTACAATTTGTAGTACCGTTTTCTATATAAAGATGACATTCATGTTAAAGATTAGTACTTTTTACGTTGAATTCAAAATAAAGGGGATAACTTAGACGTATTAAAATTCTTATTAATGTTCTTTAAAACGCAAGTCTGCCAAGCCATACTTGACTAGCGTTACGGACTATGGTCGTTTCATTCTGATAGGAGGAGAACCGTGTCTAGTAGTTTAAAAGTAGTGATAGTATTTAATAGTTTTGATACCTATTTCAATATTTCCATGATTTTCGATGGAGTAAAATTAAATTTTTTTTTTATTACTTCAGCACGAGAATTACGGGATAGATAGAGAGCACCAAGTGCCAAATATGTCATTCGTTACAGACATCGTGTTTCTCCTATATTTACCTTTCTCTTAAAAAACAAAATCAAATTCTATTAACAGATGCAAATGGGAATCTCTTGAAATTTTACTTGGCGTTTTACCTATTTACGTCACATGTTCGTTCAATTCGACTAATTTACTTGTAGAAATGAAGGGTGACATTCTAAATCAACTTTTGTTAAAATGTCATATAGTGTGACATCTCACTGGAATATTTGACCGACATTCGTTTCTTAATATTTCTGATAAATTACGATAACGTAACATTGGTCTTAGAAATAAGACGTAATAACGCATAACGCATAAAGCAGTGATAGCCTAGTGGTTAAGAATTCAGCCTCTCATTCCGGGGGTGCTGGTTTCAAATCCACGGCGCGTATCTCTTTACAAAAGTGCGTTTTATGTTTAGATATCACTTGCTAACGGTGAAGGAAAACATCGTGAGAAAACCTGCATACCACTAATTAAAGAAAAAAAATCTAACGTGTGTGAAGTCTGCCAACCCGCACATGGCCAGTGTGACAGACTATGACCTTAACCCTCTCAATATGAGCGGAGACCCATATTCCAACAGTGGAATGTTAAATGGGTCGATTGTTATTATGCAATTTTTTTTAACGCATAAAAAAACTAACTTATCTTTAAATAAGACAGAAATATGACGTAATGCATGATTGATTACTAGCATAGAAATAAGACGTCAAATATTTTACGGAATACTGACTTAACTCATGGACTCGTATGCTTTTTCGGGATAGCATGACCAGTTTCTGTCCTACGACCTTCTCCATGAGTTGCCGCCGATTGCAGCGAGGTTACTAAAGCGACTGTTTATGTCAAAAGACATGTCATCTAAACTTCTGCATAATTTAATCATAATATGTACATAGCCACAAAATTTTTAAAAGCGAAATGTTGATGGTAATTAAGATCAAACTTTTTTACGTATCTTCATATTAAAGAGATTGCATCAGAAAAGGAAACATGTCTAATTTTAAACTACTCCATAAATCAAACTTTTTAATGTATTTTGATCTTAAATTGCGCTTAAGACGAACAAAATATGTTCTTTTAAACTACACTGATCGTAGATTTTGCAGTTTTTCAAGTAGAAATGAAGCTCAAGAAAATGTCTATTGATGATACACGATACATCGCTTAGAGATTTTAAGTCTCACATAAACGATATTGTAACCGCAGTTTGAAAGTTTTGTCGTATCGCCACATAACTGTTGTACAACTGAGTGACTTATCCGGGTGTGATGACACACGTATATAAACGTAACATCACGTTTGTAATTTCCATAGAGGTAGGCAGGGGTACGAGTACAGTCACACGTTAGTTATCTTTACTGTGGTAATAACGATTTCAATAGTTCGTTTCATATGTTTAAGGGGGTTGAAATTTTCGCAGCGCTTATGTTTAAAACTGTGTTGACTGATGTCTCTTGGTAAACACTTCAATACGTTTAATAGGAAATTTGACAAAATAGTATAATATTAGCGAATAACAGGGCCGAGGACAGGCCGCGATGACGCTCATTGGGGGAGGCCTTTGTCCAGCAGTGGACTGAGATAGGCTCATGATGATGATGATGACGAGTATTTTTCACGAACGTTAATTCATTTGTATCAGTTTGGTAGGAAAACTAGCGCTAATTATTTATTCATTCATTCTCATAATAAATGCATTATTATAAATATTATTATTATTAAATATAAGTGTGTATATCATGTATTATGTCGAAAGTATTTATTTTTATTTAACAGGCAATAATTTATTTATGCAGTGTAATACGAGTTACTAAATGTTTAGTTACACTTCAAATCATCACAGTTATTATTGTTTTACCCTCATGCCAGATCCCTTGGGGGGTAGATAGAAAACACCGAGTTTCACTATCTATCCTTTGGAACCTGGCGTGTTTCTTCTAGATATATATTTTTAAGTCATCACAATACTTAGAGTTATACACAAAGGATCGTTTTTACGCGATTTTAAAAGATCTTGTGTTTCATGACACACTAGATTTGTCTCTTTAAAAAGGTCTTGCGACATTCTACTCGGTCGTGTCACAGAAGCCAAGAGTACGTACGATCTTGTCTACTGTGACATAAGCAGCTATTGCTGACTTTTGTTTCTACGCTTCGATCTGTGCTAACCTTTCTTCGTTTTAAAATGTCAGTAAAAGGTCTATGTCAAATTATTTCGAAATTAGAACATTATTTTTCTTCTATTTTTAAAATATACGTCGGTAGGTAAAAACATGAACACATCAATGTGATGACATTGATATATAAAAGCGTTTAGATCTTCAAATAATTGTGGTGTCATGCTACATACATAATCTTCACGATGAACTGATGGGCTACTTAAAGGACATCGACTCGCTAATCGATAACAGCTTCGTATACCGTTATTTTCTTTTTTTTGTCTCTGCCTTCACCCATGTGCCTGTTTTTTTTATATTAGATCAAAATGTAACAACATGCCTGTAAGCCCCGAAGGGGTAGGCAAAAAGGTGTACTCAACTCCCACGTTTCACCTGTTACGTTTAAGTCCCATGGAATAATATGTTTACGTTCCACAATGGAATACGTGGTGAGCCGAATGTCATACAGCGTGCATATATCCAGTCTCCGAGTCACTACTAGAAATTCTAAATTAGAAAAATCCATTAGTACCCGACCCGAGACTTGAACCCAGGACCACCAATCGGCAGTCGCGTTTGCAGCCACTCGACCGACGAGGCAGTCAATTTAAGCAATTAGGCAGTAATTTCTGATTAATTTTATTTTTAGGTATAACACTCCTCTGCCTAGGCCATTGGAGAATTACAGGTGAGATGTTATGTTTATTTTTAAGTTACCAATCCCAATGGGCATAATCGATGGATAAAGAACAAATCATATTAAATACAATCATAATCCTTAATAATAGTCTATCTGGTCTCCTGCTAAGTCTATTAACTCTTCGTTATCGTGGTATGAATTATGTAATCTTATTACATCTCTCTACAAAAGCTATCACTCTTTGATAACACCGGTTACATCAGATCACGGCTGCATTCACACCCGAATCTTGGGCCACTAATGAGAAAGAGTCAGTTGTTGACCTCTGCAGTTTGATTGAATAGCATGCAGTAACTGTTATTCATAAATGCATTTTATTTCGTTTGTCATAAGGTAAAATTTTGCTTATCAAGTTCGGAAGTAAAAATTTCTTTAATACTGTATACAACTAAACCCAAATGTTCACCTGTTGTACAGAAAAAAGTAGGGATTTTACTCACTGTAGTTCAGATTCCTTTTATTTAGTGTAAGTATAAAAGAACGTCAGGTCTATAAAAACGATATTTTAGGATGTTTCGGAATTATTACGAAAACATAAATTACAAATTCCGCAAGACATTTTTACCATACGTGGAGGAGAACGCTCCTTGCTAGCTCGTAGTAAGCTTCTTGGATATGAACGATGCGTGGCATACACCCGTAACAAGACAGCTAGATTCGCTGAGATTAGACTAAGATAATGGTTAATTACCCGAAGATTAGGTCTCACTTCACGGTTTGATACCAAACGTACACGAATAATGAGAAAGCGAAAGTAAAACAATTTAATCATAATTTTTGGTGCTCATTATATTTGCGATTTTTGTGTAAATTAAGTTTAAAAAGTGTAAATATGCGGAAATTAAAAAAAATCACATGTAATCGCGATAAAAAATGTTTTTCAAGTGTTTGCTATCATTTCAACATTAAAGCTGTTCAATTACGAAATTTTTTAAATAATATTCATTGTTTGAAAACTGGTAATAACATCTTCTGACAATTCGCACACAGGAATATTAGAATCCCAAATTATGAATAAACCCACCGGTTTGTTACTTAAACAAAATAAAGTGAATATTTGGTATATTATGATGCGTTAGAAATATCATGTCTATACACGCGTGTCTACAGAGCATTAGTATTAAGCTCAGGGCCATTTTGTAATTACATGTGACGTAAGACCCATTGTTTGTTTGTTAGCGCCGGTAGGTGCGTCCGCTACTAGCGGCGGTGAAAGTTGCGAAAGTGAAGGATCAAACATCACAGCACAATCGATTATGCTATCTAAACCCAAGCAAATATGTACGTGTTTTGTGTGAATTGAGAATTAGGAAAAATCATCGGCGCGAATCGATTTCATCGTATTAAATGTTTATTGAATTTTGCGATCAAAATTTGTTTCTTGGACTTCAATACAAAATATATATGAAAAGTGTAAGTTCACGTAAATATATTACTTTACTTGAATTTTCGTATTTTTATTGAATAACAAAATGTTTTTCGTGCTTCGCTTTAAAATGTTTGTAATCAAGAATTGTGAAGTAAAATATAATAAAATTATGTAGCACTTAGCTTAACGACTGCAGTTTTAGAGGAATAGCCAACTATTTCTCATGGATTCGAACAACCGGGAAGAACTTACTTTAATATTTAACTAAGAATCTACAGCTAGCTCTACACCAGTCGAACAGGAGGCACTGACAATCGGTGTATAGTAGAGTGCCTCTCAGTCTTCGTAGAGCAAGCTGAGGGCCCTTTTATTCAAATTCTAAATAATAATATACATCTCAAACTACTTAGAATACGAGAACCTTATTCAAACAAACATTCCAGGTTCACCTTTAAGAACTGGTAGTCAAGAATGAGTATCGATCTGTCGTTCATTTATCCTGATGACCTCATTTGATAACTTAGCGTAAGCTTAATTTCATATTAAAGTCAGCTATTTTGTACTTTATGGTCATCTTCAGAGAGGACGATATTTACATACATAGCTGCATAGGTAAATGTTGGTGTCGAGGTATAATGGTTGATAAAACATTGATAAAATGTATGTACTAGTATCAGTTAAAAATAATGATAAGTTGGAATTATAAAATAATAATAATAATAATCGGCCCATTTGTCAATCCACTGTTGGAATATGGGTCTCTTCTCATGTTGAGAGGGTTAAGGCCATAGTCTGCCACGCTGGCCAAGTGCGGGTTGGCAGATTTCACACACCTTAGAATTTTTTTTTTATAAATTCTAGGATGTGCAACTTTCCTTACGATGTGTTCCTTCACCGTTAGCAAGTGATTTTTAAATTTTAAACGCACTTTTGTAAAAAGGTGGGCGCCATGGATTTGAACCCAGCACCCCCGTAGTGAGAGGCTGAATTCTTAACCACTAGGCTATCACTGCTTACTAGGCTATCACCGCTTGAAGTTTGAATTCCTTCTAATCAAATTTCCATTTATTAATGGCCATTAAATTTTTATTCCATGTAATTATTTACGTTATGTGTTATTTCTGTCCTTTCAAGAGATCACGCTTTCTGTAACATGAATCGTACCATACTTTAGTAATCACTACATGACAAATCACTGGAGCCTCAAGATCAATGATCTTGGCAGTAGAGGTCGTCCTTATGAGTGGGCGTCCCATCTTAAGAATGAGAGGAAGTGAGGTTGATTGAATTATATACATTATGTCCGCCTACCGCTAAGACTATTGTTCGACAAATAAGACGAAGCATACAAAATTTCTTGCGCTATTATTATTATTTGGAGTTCTATATTATTGTCCCTTTTTAGAGAACATGTAATGCGTGTGTGTGCGTAGAAGTTTGTGTGAGTTTGTTTCTGTATAAAAGGTTCAATGGTACTCTATTTTTAAGATAGCAACGTTTTATGAATTCACTGTGTCGTTCGTTGGTTGGTCTAGTGGTTGCAAGTGCGTCTGTTAATCGAGAAATCTTGAATTCGATCCCGAGTCGGGTTTCGTTCGGTTTTTGTAACTTTCAATTCTTAGTAGTAGCTCGGAGTCTAGGTTTATGCCCAGTGATGGCAAAAGTCTCCCCTCCCTCCCCTTTATAGTGGGACTTAACGTAACTGGTTAAACGTTGGAATGTACCACAATCCTCTACCTACTCTTGAATTACGATTAATATTTTATTACACTTTGTTTAGTAAACTAGGCTACGACCAAAATGTCAGGTTGTATGTTTAAAGAAAAACAGCGTGGTATTTAAAAAAGGAACATTTAAAAAAGTCAGGAAAACTCGTTTTTCACTTAACCCGTACACTTTCTTGATTCTTATTAAACACGCTTTCATGAAGTCACACAGCGTGTAATGACAAGTCGTAGTTCCAGTGATCATACACCTCACCGCACATGATACACGGTTAACCTTAATACGTCAATTGTACGTTATAAACATACTTTTTTTCCATTAGGTACATGTTTTTCCACATACTTGCCGAACTAACTTTCGAGAATTTATTCCTGGATACACTAATGTGGCATTCTTAAAGAAATTTTTTGACACAATATCTGAATATCCTCAAACTTCACAACAAGACACCAAAAATAACTTGCCAGTTTACGATCAAATATTGTAAAACTCCTGACAAAATCGAGGGACTAAAATGACGTCCTACAGAATTCTTACTCAACACCAATATTTGAATAAACCTCAAGCGTTCACCTATTTTCATGTATCTTTGAAGAACATTTTTTCAGAAATACTATTAATATTATGTACATTGACTGATACTTTTAGTATGGGAAATAATGTAAAAGTTTTTAATTAGCAAGCATGTAAAAAAATCATCAACCTGTATAAGACTAATGCTGGACATAAGCACCCCCGAAGGGTTTTTGCTCAACCCCACGCTGACTATGCGGGTTGGGGATCGCAAAATACGATTTCCACCCTCGGAAGGTATGTTAAGTAGTTTCTCTGTTTTTCTCCTCTTACAGTCGTAACCATAACGTTGGTATATGGTTTTATTATTTAATGTTTAGTAAGTATTTATACACATGATTAAATATGTACCGGCTTAATTCACGTACGTTTTCCGGGATGGCCCGACTAGTTTCGGACCTGTACGAGGTCCTTCCTCATGAGCTCCCGCCGCTTGCAGCGAGAAAATGCGCCGCCGCAAGAGTGGTACATATAGGTACATATACTTGATACATATCAAGCTGAATAGGAGACAAAAGAACATTTATGATACTATCCCACTGGAGCGACGTGGTAGAGTATGCGTTAACGAATCTTTAGCCAGCAGAGACTCGTAAACAATGGTTTCTTGATAGTTTGAACAGACTTAAAAAGACAAAATAGATTAATTACTGATAATAAATTTAAAAAATAATTACTGATGATAAATTAATTAATTTATTTATTAAATTATTACTTCTGTAATTAATCTTATTGGCAATGGAATGGCAATAGGCTCACCACCTTTTCCGTGGGACTTAAACGTAACTAGTGGATCATGGCAGTGTATTACACTCCTTTGCCTACCCTTTCGGGGATTACAGGCGTGACGTTACTCACGTACATACGTGCGTAATTATTTTATTTTCAGTCTCTTAATCGTTCTCCTTTGGGTGGCCTCTTATCGGCATGAGTGGTATAATTTTTAAAAATTAAAGTATCTTAGATACCGTTCTTGAAATAAGTAATAATAATAATATATAGGAATAAATAATAATAATAATATTCATGATCAAATCGCGACCTCGCTGTAAGCGGCGGGAGCTCATGAGGAAGGGTCCTTCCTCATGAGAGTACAGTACAGGTCTGAAACTAGTCGGGTCATCCTGAAAAACATATGTACATATGTACGTGAGTTAAGCCGGTACATTTTTAATCATGTGTATAAATACTTACGAAACGTATAATAATAATAATATTAAATGCACAGATTCCTATTTCCTAGAGCAAAATACTATTTGATATATTCTCAGACAGATTTATTCCTTAACTAATCGCTCTCGCGCTGTACAAAGTCACAGGTGTTACTTTGCCGCCTTCATTAATAATTGTGTTGTTAGTCAAGATTGATTTATTCTCCTACGACTAGGCAGTCGAAATTTTTCACCTATTGATTAGTAGTGATTTGGAGTCTGGATTTGTGCCCGGTGTATGGTAATAAGCTCAGCACCGGGACGTAAACGTAACTGGTGAAACGTGGAAGTGTACTGCACTACTCTGCCTACCCCTTCGGGGATTACAGGCGTGGTGTTACGTTTACTAATTAAACAGTACGAGCAAGACGGTTTTGTATTTATATTACGGTTTAGGGTACGATAAATGTCAGAAGTCTCCGATCCCTCCGCGTGTGTAACAAAAAAATGATGAATGCAGGAGAAGCACATCAGTTCTGTTTAGATAGAGATATTTGGAACTGGATCTGCTGTCTCTGTGTAACCCGTGAGGGATCTGGCGGCATGGTATATTTAAATGGCGATATATTGTATCGGGTTTGGAATTGAAAATTTCCTGGAATTGTTTAAAAGAAGAGTGAGTAAGCACTTTCTGGGCGAGCGTGCTACATCCTAGGATGCATCTCGCTTTTAATCAGGTGGGGTTGCAGCCAAGCGCGAGCCCATTTCTACATGAAAAACAAATTTCAAAGTACCGCGACTCAATTAAATATCGTATTCGCCGCGACCCCGCTGTGATTGGTAAGAGCTCACGAAGAAGGCCCTCGCTCAGATCCAAAATTTATTGGGATAAGCGGTACATAGCATAAACATTACTACTAATCATGCTAATTTCATGCTTTATG
This sequence comes from Croniades pieria auraria, assembly GCA_018248815.1. NCBI lineage: Eukaryota > Metazoa > Arthropoda > Insecta > Lepidoptera > Hesperiidae > Croniades > Croniades pieria. The sequence continues at coordinate 10,330 of DWJK01004363.1, forward strand.
ATTTAAAATGTAGCGGCTTAACTCACGTACGTTTTTCGGAATGGCCCTACTAGTTTCGGACCTATACAAGGTCCCTCCTCATGAGCTCCCGTCTCTTGCAGCGAGGTCACTAAGGCTTTGGTACTAATTAAAAGGGTTTTGAAAAATTTTGAATTTGTTTAATGCGAAATCCAAAAAAGGGTCTACAACATTCATATTTTCCTGTATACAATAGGAATACATTAATAATACGAGTAGTGCCTATTGCACTGGGCTCTATTCAGACTCCGCATAGTAATCAGCGAATTTCGCCTACGAACAGCAAAATTGATCAATTCTTTCATTTACCGCGTTGCTCGTTTCCTTTGTATGCAATTGTTCGTGTTCATTTCATAGATGTGCAAAATTACGTTATTTAAAAAAATTGGCTTTGCTAATAACTGTAAATAGTTATTAAATCGGGTCAGGTCCTCTACGGGGTTGGCAGAGGTCACTGTGCGTAAATAGTTCTATCTTTACAGACCTGTCTTGTTTATTTTACATTCTTTTTACACTTTAATTTATTATCAAATTTGAGATGTACGTCTGAGATCTTACTTATGTGCCTACATATCTACTAAATATTTTTCTGTTTGTTCATACCATTTACATTTCACATAGTACCTTTTTAAATTGTTCATTTGTCGAACTAAATACGAATTTCAATGGAACATTAAAATATATACCATGAATATGAATATTATCCATCATTTACCAAAAAAATCATATGTACATTAATTATACAAAATCATGAAAACTGTCAGTCATGAAATGAAATGTGTCATCAACATTGGGCGAATTTAATGTGAAAGCTTTCATGAAATTGCTGATCCGGAAAACGTGAACCGGACATTTTACACATATCCGTTTATAGAGATTTTGTTTTGTGTGCTCATAACGAAAAGCTTGAGCTATATGTGTTACATTTTGAAAACATCAATTGTCAGAACTTGTTAAAAAAAAAACAAAATCGACCCATTAATCATTCCACTGTTGGAATATGGCTCCTCTCGTATTGAGAGAGTTAAGGCCATTAGCCTGCCACGCTGGCCAGGTGCGGGTTGCCAGACTTCACACACCTTAGAAATGTGTTTTTTTATGAATTCTAAGGTGTACAGGTTTTCTCACGATGTTTACCTTCACCGTTAGCGAGTGATATTTAGATTTAAAGCGCACTTTTGTGAAGAGGTACGCGCTATGGATTTGAACCCAGAACCGCCGGAATGAGAGGCTGAATTCTTAACCACTAGACTATCACTTGTATCTCAACTTGTAAAACAATGGGCAATATGTGTGTTAAACAAAAGAGAGTTTCTGAGATTTATGTATATCGACTTTGCCGCGAACAGCGTTCCGTCAAGTCCATTTGTGGTTAAAGTTTTCATGTAAACTGGTGATTTGACCCGCCTTTTGTTACATATGGTACTTTACTTTAAATTGATCGTTTACTTTAAGTAAGAGTTCAGTGGTTTAGGAATCCGCCTACATATCTGGAGGTCTAAATTCAAATTCTGCCTGTCTTTACAGACGTTTGCGAAACATTTTTCTATGCCATAGGCAATTATACTCATAGTTCTCATTAGAATATTCTGTGAAATTGACGCATTATTTATCCACAAATATTTGGATCTAAGCTGGATAGGTAAATTAATTTTGCATTTGTCCTAACACACTTTATATTTATGTTAAAACGTAACATCACGCCTGTAATTCCCGAAGGGGTAGGCAAAGGAGTGTAGTAC
>DWJK01004364.1:0-12089 GCA_018248815.1 Croniades pieria auraria
CCACTGAGCTCAATCTTCTGCTCTTCGCATCCAACCACTGCCAGCCACTTTGCGTATATCGTCACTCCACCTAGCTGCAGGGCGTCCAGATGTTGATGTTGTATGTAAACTATTCTTTGCAAATGTGCATGAACGTTTCTGATTATAAACACGCGACACTGTATAAAAAAGCACTGACTGCATCAAAACTGTACGCCAGCTGCGTAATTGCAGTTCGGGTGCAGTCTGTATGTAATCGAAATGACAGCATCGAAACTGCAAGCCAACTGCACGTCATCGTAGTATTTAATAAGCGTCGTTAAACGCAGTAATAGGCTCGCGTTTTTCTATAATCTCATGTTTGACTGCAATCTCACGTTATAGTATGCGAGATGTAGCCTACGAGCCACGATTGCCAAGTCAATGCCAATTCACTCTTGTCTTGAACAATTCCAAGTTGCACAAATAGGGGAAAAATAGACGTCAGTGGGGAGTTACACTTTATCGCAGTTACGTAACACACGTGCGTTACGCGCGTGAGGTAACACCGCGTAACACCGGGAGCGCGGCGCGGTCCGGCAGGGTGATCGCCTCCAATGCGAGGTTACCTGCGCTGTTAATTGTTACGGATAGCCGTTAAACATTGGTGTTAACTATCGTATGCGTAACAAAGTGTATTTTTGTTACGGGAGTTGAGTGGTTTTTTTTTGTTTTTTTGTTTTGTTATCTTGTGTTATTTTGTTTTGCCTCGTGTTTTATGTCATGAAGATAGTTTTGAGCTAAAGTATAATATGTTATGTATATTGTGTACGTATATGTTATTGATTTTAAATGAATGCATTTATACGATTTGGATCTGAAAGTCATTTACAAATGCTAAATATCTTTATCCTTACGAACCTGACGTACGACTGTAATTTATAAAAAAAAGTATGTGGATGGTTTGTTTTTTTATGAAGTCCAATTAAAGTAACAAATTTACTAGTAACATAGTACCGCATCGATGCAGTGTAGCGACCGCATGCAGCGGCGCACGTCATGAGGGCGTTGCATTTTGTGTTGCAACACTCGACTTGATCCGTTACATAATCGCCAACCGCTTGCGCATAACGCAAGGATTTGCCAGCGCCGAGGTTTGTTACGTTCAAGGTATTCATACGTATAGGATTGCTATTGGATTGGATTGGTTACGTAGGAGAGTCAATATCTCTGCCACTAGTACTAGAATGCGTTCATCGCATTTTTGAATTGCAATGGGAATTATTTATAAACATTAATTGTTTTGTAAAGAATCTCTATCTCACGCCTCCTGGTATACCGCGCAGGCAGACAACACCGAGTGCCAAATAACTGTACCGTTACAGATCTGATGTACTTCCTCAATGTTTATTACTCTCTTCACACAGGAATACGTCATACTTGTGTTTGCTTTGTGTCTATCTGGCGAGACGATATAATAATGACACAAATAAAATATTGCCGTTCGAGAATAATTATAAGGGAAAACGTAAGCAAGTCGTTAAATATATAGCAGTGAACAGCAGCGATTTACGATGGAATTACTGTCGGCCGACCGTAGCCTTAATCCTTGGCGCCGCCTCGCTCGCAGAGTCGCGGTCGAGGCGAGCGCCGCGTCCACAGACACCCGCCACGTAACAATTTACGCAAATCTCGCGCACAGCACTCCGCACCGCTGTTACGCAACCGCATTTCGTAAACAACCGCATTCCCGTTGCCATAGCGACGCGTTATGACACATCGGCGCGATGAATGAAACGGTTTTTAAATTTCGAATGCGTGAACATTTGCATTCGCTGTAGGGTATATACTTTTGTTTTAATAATGTGTTTTGTTTATTGCATTTTTTTAAGCGGTCGGTTTACCGGATGTTTATTATTGTGAGATAAATTTATGTATGTATTTTTATTGTATCTGCGTGAGTGCGTGCGTAATAAAGAATGATTATGAATGAATTTATTATTTATGTTTAATTGTTTTTTTTCTTTCACATATATACACACACACACACATCTAGTTCACACTATGACCCCTTCTATCGTTCCTTTTTTGGACCTGGATTTCTTCTCACCTCGAAAAGTGTTAAGGTCAGAGTTTACTACGCTGATCAAGTCCATATTGTGAGACCCAAGTACATTCAGTCGTCATTTCAGGCAAATCTCGTACAATCGACATATTAATCAATTAGAAGTATATAAATAATTCTTGTCACTAAATTACCTTTCATAATTAAATATTTAAATTATTCAAATTTAATTTATTATTCGTTCACGTAACGGAACGGTAGTCTTTTATGTTTATCGTATCAATGCACCTTCACTTTCAAAATGCGTTCTTACCGGTCGTCATTGGACATTGGAAAATTTCAATGACATTTGCATTATATTACTCGGATGTAATACTGGCCCGTTGGTGCGATGGTTAGAACCTAGCTGTTGTCCCGGTTGACGTGGGTTCGATTTCCATTCATAATGAGTATTTGTGTGATAGGCACGAGTATTTGTTCTGTTCTTGGGTGTAGCAATATATGTACATATAAACATATGTTTATATGGTGGCCTTCCTCTGCGCTAGTAGGAGGGCTCCGGGATCTCCGTTTAACCTTAAAATTGTATATAATTTTGTGCATTATGAGTGCGTACTAGCATTCGACGACAAGACCCCTGACGCTGGCTGAAATATCAATCATTAAGCGATCACTTCTGAAGACTGATTTGTTGTTAGTGGAATTATTCATTTATGTATTATCACTGATTTCATTTATTATTTTTTATTATTCCACCTCTTACATAATCCAACGGGAACACCCCAAAACACGCATATTCTAACAATAAACCCGTTTCCAACAGTTTAACGATAAAAGGCTTTATGAATTTACTATTAAATGTCTCGTGAGTGTTTATACACATGATTAAATATGTACCGGCTTAACTCACGTACGTTTTTCGGGATGGCTCGACTAGTTTCAGACCTGTGCAAGGTTCTTCCTCGTGAGCTCCCGCCGCTTGCAGCGAGGTTGCGGCGGAGTCTGCGTGAGTTAAGACGGTATATACATATGTATGTGTATGTATAATAATGGTTGATGAAGACTGATCCTATGAATTTTTTGACTCATTAACTGTCACTAGACTGTTTTACAGAAACGAACTGACTCATTGCATAAATTAATCGTATGAGGGAATTGTTTTTTTTTTTAATTTAAAATTCAAATGATTTCTTTTATGAAAGATATTTTTAATTAAACTCGTAAATTCGGATTATTAAGCATTGTTATGTAACTCGACGAGGGAAGTAGCTCGGAGTGTTCATGAGGTGAACGACGCGTTTTAGATTTTTCAAAGTTGAACGGAAAATGAATTTGGGAATCCACAAACCGCAGTCATTACGTTGGCGGCCATTGCGTCATCCATCACCATTGGATCCACTTTCCACGATCCACTTCGCCATTAGCGCTGCCTATTAACGCTGGGGATTAAGTCGTGCAAATTTTTATTTTTCATTTTTTTTATTGTATGACTATTTAAGTGGCTCTAATTTTTTCACTGGTGAATTATTATGGCAGTTAACTTTGCTATATGGCTGCTGAAATGGCTTTAAAATTTTTTTTCGTGAATTATTTCGTTTTTCATGTCTGTTTAAGTTGTTTTAATTTTTTATTTCGTACAAAATATATGTTTACGTTAGATATGTAAGGAGATGTTAAGTTGAGGATTTTGTATATTTTTTTAGTTTCTCACGATGCACGATGCACGAGCACGATGACATGATAACAAAGCGTATAATATTTCAAATGAAAACATTTTCGAACGGATTAGTAGGTCTTGAGCAATCGCAACGCAAACATTGCCCAATCGCATTGACAATTATTGGCGCACAGTCGCGATATTCGCGGCGCGCTCGCTATTTTAATGGAGTGTGAAATGGTGTAATATTTATTATATCACTGCAAACAATTGGAATATTCATACGAATATTACGTGTGTGTGAAGTGGGTTAATGCTAGACGCGTGGGAGGGGGGGGGGTTTGTTTCCGTTGTTGTTCAGATATGACTTATTTAATCGTACCATTACTGTTACCATAACGTAAGTTTCCCTATTGCGTAGGCAAGGAATACTGAACGTTAAGTATCCTTGCAGATGTGACGCGCTTCTTCCATATCCATCAGTCCCTTCAGACACACGCGCTGTTTCACAGATTTGTAATTCCCAGAGTCTGATTTATTCGATCTCATATTTTTGTTTATGTAAGATAATTAATTAAGATTTCATTTGCATGTGTGTTTTATGTGCGTTAAAACACCAGGCACCTTACGGGGCAGACAGACAAAAATCATAGCGTGTAGGTATGCGAATAGAAAGTAATAATCATAATATACACCTGTAAGTGATTGCAATAGGCTCACCACCAATTGCATGGGACTTAAACGTAACTGGTGATGGGAGTGTACTACATTCCTCTGCCTACCCCTTTGGGGATTACAGGCGTGATTTTAGGTTTTGTTCCCTTTTTGTAAATGATTGCATATGTGTGCATGTATTTATTATATTGAATTCTTATTATATATTGTGGTTCGTCTCAACGCATATTGGAGGGACGTAAACTAAAAAGGGCAACACAAAGGAGAATTATGCACACTTTCTCAAAGCGTCGAGTAAAGATCGTATCTTAATACAAGCTAAGCTAAATGCTGAGTTGCCATTGTCAACGTATTATTTAACCGTTTTTGTTTTTCACAATTATTAAAGTGATTTCACGAAATATTTTAATACTTACCATGTTATGTAACATTGGAAATGTTATATTCGTAATATGAATTAAGAAACGTAACATCACGCCTGAAATCCCCGAAGAGGTAGGCAGAGGAGTGTAGGATACTCCCGCGTCTTATCAGTTATGTTTACATCCCAATGGTGGTATGACGTAAATTAATGAAAAATGATTATATCATCATCGTCACACCAGTCTCTATTGTTCAACTTCTGGACATATCCCTCTTCCGAGGTCTGCCGTAACATTTTGACATACGCTGATCTCAACCGGTTGGTACCATCTGCATATAACTACCGTGTCAACGGGTACGTCTACCGATTACTGGTGTAAAATTTATAATAATAATAATAATCGACCCATTAACATTACACTGTTGGAATATGGGTTTCGTCTCATATTGAGAGGGTTAAGGCCGTAGTCCGCCACGCTGGCCAAGTGCGGGTTGGCGGACTTCACAGACCTTAAATTTTTTTTTTTTTTTTTAAATCGTTTATCAGTTATAATCTCACTTATAATTCATACGTCATCATCATCGACCTGTTTCTGTATACTGCTGGACATGGCTTCTCCAATAGCACACCTCTGAACCTGATTTTCACCTATTCGTATCCAACCTCTGACCCGGAAATATTTTTTAAAAATTGTATTTTTTATTTTAATTACAAAAATCATATCCCTAAATAAATGCAGTTAATGTTCGGAAAGCCAAAATATTTATTGAGAAAAAATTAGTAGACTTACAAAATAAAGAAGTTTCACTTCAAAAATAAAGTACAAGTAGTGACATCTAGCGGAATACATGGTAAACAAAAAACCAACATGGCGCGTAACCGAAAATCGTGACGATTTTGCTATAAAATTCCTCTCATACGTCAATAAAGAAGTCTCACTTCAAAAATTTTAAACGTTGCTCTTGACAATCTTAATGGAAATAATGTCATCGTTAGATCATTACAACTACTAGTAAAAAATAGTAGACCAATGTTTCCTATGAATGGGATGTGTTAGCAGTGATAGACTAGAGTTTTATATTTCACTCGTCCATCCTATTGGTGTCAGGTTCGAATTCGGGAATACTTGGTGACTATATTAAGGTTTGTGGGTTTCTATAACAACACAATAACACCCCATGCTGTGAGGGTGTACAAAAAGTCGTGAGAAATCTTACACATCTCCCAATTATGTAACTGGTTTTAAATCAAGAGAAATGTACTAACCATCTCGGAGCCGTCATGATAGACTTGACCCTTTTCACCTTCAGGGGAGGTTTATCTCTTAGTTTAAGGCCGGTCTATTCTGCAATATGAAATTACAGATGCACTAATATTAGACATTCCTAACGATAGGTTATTCAGTGATATGACAGCGCCGTAAAGTTTCGCTTTTAAAGTTATGTTCGTCATCATTATTATCATCATTACGTTCATTACCATTTTTGTCATCCACCCTTTTATCATTCCACTGTTTTACACGTGTCTTCTCTTAGCAACAGAAGGGCTAAGGCCATAGTCTACCACGCTAGCCGAGTGCAGGTTGCTTGACAATGCAATTGCGTTAGTGCATTTTCGCGTCGCATTCAATCGTATCGCCGCACTCCCCCGCACACTGTGCTCCGGCCTCGTGGAGCTCGCGTGTCATTTGCGTAACCCACTCTCGGGTGTCGCGTTTTCACGCCCCGCTTAGTTGTTAGCTTATGCGTATTATTCAACTCTAGTGTCGGGATGGTTCCGGGACTTCACTTTTCTTTTTGGATGACCACCTCTAGGTATCACTCCTGTTTTATCTCTAGGTATAACTGATATGTTATTGTTATTGATACCCACAAGAGTTAATAAACACTGTCTAGGCAAGCGTGCTACATCCTAGGCTGCATCTCGCTTATCATCAGGCGAGATTGTAGTCAAGACTATTAATATTAAAAAAAATCCAAAGGCTGTCTCAGTTCACTGCTGAACAGCGTCCTGCCCTAATGATCGACATCGCGCCCTGTTCTGCTTCTTACATGACAGTAATGTTTGTTTTGTACTTTTTTTGTATGTAACTCTTCTCTCAGCTTAGAACGTGTTATTCTCCAAGCCCCAAGTTTTAACTATCCAGTTAAAACTTGGGGCTTATATACGGTTAAAATATTTCATTTGGTTTTTTTTTAATATTAAAGAAAAAAAAACTTTCATGATAAAAAAAAATTATTTACCATACTTCCGTTTGCTTTTCGATCCCGTCGTCGTCGGCTGTGCTTAACGAGCGCAACTAAACGCTGATCTAACAGATAAATAATCATTCGTAATGCTTAATTTTTTTTACCGGTTCCAGCGTACCAACCGTGACCTACCGCCGTTTGTGTGTTTGAAGCGTTTTTATAACATGCCAGTAAGCGCAAGTCTTCGAAAACGGCGCGCGTTTATCAACAGAAATATCAATATGGACGAAGCACGTCAGGTCTCTAAGAGTAAATATATTTGACATTCAGTGCACTCTGTCTACCTCGTGAGAGATCTCGCGAGACGTTACAACTGTAGCAATCATTTGTATGGTAGAAGAAAATTAAAGGTATATTTGAATGTATGCTGTAAACTAGAGACAATATTAATGTAGCCTACCTTTTTATGATCATCAGGAGATAATAGTTCATTCGAAAGAAAAAATCAAGCAGTGTCATTTTGGAATCGAATCATGTCTTTGTTGAGAGTGCAGGTGTTCTAATCTTATCTGTATATTTGACGTTTAGGTCAAGTTCCAGTATGTTAGGTGAAGTTAGTTTGACAACGATTAATGACAACGACATTATGTAAAAGGTTCTGGATTAATAATAATAAAATAACAATAATCGATCCATTTAAAATTGCACTGGTGGAATATGTGTCTCCTCTCATATTGAGAGGGTTAAGGCCGTAGTCGGCCACGCTGGCCAAGTACCGATAGGCAGATTTCACACATTTAAATTTTTTTTTTTTTATAAATTCTAGGGTGTGCAGGTTTCCTCACGATGTTTTCCTTCACCGTTAGCAAGTGATATTTAAATTTAGACGCACTTTTTGTAAAGAGGTGCGCGCCATGGATTTGAACCCAGCACTAGGCTATCACTGCTATGATGTTCGATTGATATCTGATAAAAGGTAGCAAGGTAGATTTTTGTTCAGTAAGCTAATAACTTCCAATACTAAAATTGGTATAAAACTTAAATTTATTTCTCTAATTACGGATGGTAAACTTTATGCTCTAATACACCACAAAGAATGATTAATATATGTATAGGGACATGAACTTCCAAAACACCCTTCCAAAAATGTGTTTGTTGATAACTTACAAATCGCGAAATAATCTAAATCTACACATACGAATGTTTCTTTTGCATACATTTTCTAATTATTAATTTCATTAAAATTGTTATTAAACAATGACTTTTTAAGTAATTAACATCAAACACATACTACTCATAATTATATTGAGGAAGGTAGTTTACAAAAGCGACATGTAAAAATATTTGTCAGTATTCAAGAGTGTTCATATTAAAATTTAGTCTGACATAATTTTAATGAACAATTAATTATAATTTAATTCTTTAACGCGTGAAAATATTACAATAATTTATTGGCAGCGTATTCGAAATGAGATATCATTTAATTTAATTGCTAGAAAATTATAGCGTATTATGTCATGAGATTCTTTGTTTTTTAGAATAAAAATATGTAATATCTAGTGCTCCTTACAAATTAGTTTAGCACTTTCGAATGTCTAGCATTACAGAATATCAACTCCAGCACACTCAACATTTCAAAGGTGTGCTAGACATATTACAATAAGTTTTGTGTTTTCCCAGCTGTTCGGATAGAATAGTATCTAGCAACAGAACAAAATACAGCAATTGTGTTCTACGGTAATATATTAAAAGGTTAATATTTCAAAATATCTATAGAATTATGATACAATCAGATGTTTAGTAATGCAATGATCAAGGCTAAACATTGACAGTAGCTAGATATCAACATTTATTCAAAACAGTCCACAGATTTTCTAAACTTTGAGTTACCTGAACGCAAGCACGTCAATGAATAGGGATTTTAAAAATATATAATCAATTCTTAATTACTTTATGTAATGAGTATTTGAGATATATAAAGATTACTTTAAATACATATGTATATATATTTAAATATTATATTTTAACACGATTTAAAGCTTCGATTTCATCTTAAAAAGATTGTAACGTATGTATTTATGTAAGAATTACTATGATTTTATATAGTGCTGTGCAAAAAAAACATATATTTATTCTTTCTTATAATTTCTTTCCATTACAAAAAAAAAACAATCTACTTATTGTCCAACTCTATATGAATGTTTTAAACATTCTCCGCAATATTTAAAATAGCAAGATTTGTGCTTCAATAAATTTGACTTCTCACATAGAAAATCTATATTTGTATACAATATATAGTTGAAGAATGCGATATTTGATCGATATGATAGTTGTTTGATACAAGACTATAAATATAACACTCGTAAACATATTAACATTGTTACATTCGATAACAATTCTACACCTTACGAAGTACTAAATGTGTATGACACGAACAAGTCTTCGAATTGAAATGTGCGTTTTCATACATTGAATACATAATGAAATTTGAGAATGATCGGAAAATACCAATGTTCTTACCAAAGAACATACAAATCTTTAAATAAAAGAATAGACGCAGAGTCTCCAAAACTAAAGCTTGATGATACTGTCTCGAACAATCTAGAAGTGTCAAACACCAACAAACCGTAGAACATCATCGCGAACCACTACAAGTAATTCTACTTTAAAATATACGTATAATATTGTATAATACGAATTAATCCATTAAATAAATGTTACTTTAAGCATAAATTCACTTGTCTACTTCAACAGAGAGAGCTAAAAGTTCTAAGTATACTCTACGTGTCTCTACATCCCAATATCACTTAACATTCAGTGTCGTGGTAAAACATCGCTACTATAAATGGACATACAGCCGTAAAATCATCTAATCACATTCACTTATACTCTTTGGCATCATGAGAGAACGAGCCGGCAGATCCGTGGATATTCCCATTGTGTTCAGAAAGTCTTTTGCCCATTTTTCTGATGTTGACTCCTTCGATTCTGGTTTCTTGATCTCTTCATCTGCAAGCACGCATTTTATGTGTAGGACTTGAAGATATATTATTGGACGTATAGGACTTAAATTAAACTCGGATTAAGCATTTAGAAGGTTTAGACATTGACTTTCTTTGGTACTATCATCATCACAAGAAAGGTAGGTCAAAAATTCTATTTGTCAATGCAAAATCTTAGATTTATAACTATCACCTTTCAATTAAAATAAATATTTATATATTGTCCAATATTTATGTACGTCTTGGACAGTTGTGGACACTCATAAAAGCAGTTCACAATTTAGATCATTAAGTAGTCGTTTAATAAATAAAACCTCAACAACTCTTCCATCATCTTTCATCTCTTCCATCATCACCCATGAGGAGGGACCCGTGGAAGATATTGGGATATACTGGATTTCAGCTCATACTATACATTTCAAATCCATGGTCAAAATCAAGCATAAAATTCTGGACTCTAACAAAAATGTACCTCACTAGGGGACACTAAAGTCTCTTTCCAAATTTATTTACGTCAAACAAGTCCATATTATATTATCACACTGCCAAACTGCAATACAAGTGTACTGGCAAATACTCAAAAAAAAGTATGCACTAAAAAGTCATTTCTTATTTAAAACTCCTGTCCTTATACACTTCGGTGTATATCATATATTTCTTACCTCACGCTTATGCAGCTCAGCCCGACGTTCTCCTGTTTGGCAGGTGCCGAGACGTTGGCCGGCAAGCTCTTATTCAGAGGATACCACTGAGCAACTGGCTTGCGGCGGTTGTCCAACATCTCCAGCCAATGATCGCGACCGATACCAATTAGGGATGATCCAATCGCCGTGCAGCCAATAAGCTCGTTTTGTCCGATCCTATTCAAGATACAGACATTAATGTATATTTGCGTGCTCTCTGCTTACCACGTAAGGGACTTAAGGGAACCAACAATCTTCTAAACCTTGTTTGTATGGAAATAGTGATGAATGTAGAAGAAATAGTCAGGTCTATTAGAAAAGACATATTTGACGATCAGTTATCTCTACTTAATCCGTAAAAGAACTGTCCTAACGATATAATAATATTAATTAAGTAAGCAATTCAAAATTAACCCCAAAGTTATGATACCACAATCTTTTACGTAGATTCTAACAACGTACCTTATAAAAATAATATATACGAAAAACACTCCCACATTTCACCAGTTAAGTTTACGTTCCGTAGAATAGGTGATGAGTCTATTGCATACATCGGGCACAGACCCAGACTCCGCATCACTAATAGAAATAACAAATCAGAAAAATCAAATAGTACCCGACCCGGGATTCGAACTAACGACCTCCTGATCGACAATCGTCCTTGCGACCACTCGAACAACGAGGCAGTCGCTGTTTTATACATATTTTGTTAAGTACGATTGAATATCAATGATTTTTATTGGTATCATACAAACATTTTAAGCAAGCAATTTTATAAATATACCAGTAATCTTATTATTAAGCCTCTAAAACAAATTTTTGAAACAGATTTATGTAAACAATATTACATAGTTTCTAATGACAAAAATTCAATATACGCGAATGACAACCTCATCGAGAAAAGCAGTTAGTTTTGTAAAATATTTTTACCAAAATTCTCCACAAAGAAACGTATTAAAAGGAGTTAAAAAATATTAAGTCTACCATAAATATATTCCATTTTAAATGTCAATTGAAATACGAGAGATGTCTCGACATGTTATCCAAGCTTTAAATTACAATTAAACTATTCCTTCAAATATCTAGACTAAACTAATTAATTTTCAGATTATTTTACGATTGAAGTATTTGATTTACGCAATATGATATCATCTGTTTAATTATCACCAAGAGCTTGATTGCTTTTATTTAAGCAAGGAACAGTAAATACTGTACACACGAACAGACATAATACATACGTAAAACCTGAAACCAAATGTTGCCAAGTATTTCGTGTTTACTGCAGCCCATTCAAGTGTGAGCAGAGGTTTCCCCGGCATTTTATTTACTAGATTTCCACTTCGGTGATCTGGGATTTAAATCCCGGCATCCAACAAGGACCTTATAAATTTAGTTGCGTTTTAAAATTTTATGTGAAAGAATATTTTTTTTTTTTTTTTTAAACGACCCATTAACATTCCACTGTTGGAATATGAGTCTCCTCCCATATTGAGAGG
>DWJK01004365.1:0-12088 GCA_018248815.1 Croniades pieria auraria
TATATGGTTATATATAGGTATTTTTAGGTATATATGTATATATAGGTATACATAGGTATATATAGGTATATGTAAGTATATATAGATACATATAGATACATATAGGTATATATACATAGGTATATAGGTATATAATAAAGGTATATATAGGCGACTTTGTTTGTTACTAAAGTCTATAATAGTCGTGCAATGGCCAAGTATTCCAACTGAACTGTATCCTTATAAGTTCAAAAGGAAAAAGTATTTTTGGAAAAACGAACAAACCAAGTTGGAATTTTATTAATTTGACACAACGTAATACCCGGATATAATATGTTGTTATTATGATCCAAGAACATCCTCCTATACACATTTGTCTCAATTTTTTTGAATTTCAATCAGTCCTTACTAACTTCAAAAATGTCAAAAAGCTAAGTCGTTATTTTTTTGAAACGCTTAAAAAATGCGCCTTATTGACATTTATTATTACACCACTATCGAAAATAAGCATTCAGCTAACTTATTCAAATTAACGCATAAAGAATATATAAAAAGTATAGAATAGCTTTTGTCCATGAATCTTCATCAGAGCTAATAGGGATTTTGAAGTGAGCTCATGTCATTGAAATCCATTCAATGCATATGGCCATTCGGTCGTCGAATGGACATCCCTTTAAGCGATGGAGATTGCAACTTCTAACCAGTGGAAATTGCTGCATCCATTACGTTCCTCTTACTCGTAGATTAGATTTAGTGTTGTGTATATGCATAAATCTTCTATCATGTCTGGTATTGTCAAACCAAATAAGACAATACATAGTTATCAGACAAAGCAAAAAAAATATTAGTTTCGATTGAAATTAACTTGAAAATATACTTTGTGTACGGATGTGTCAGAAAACAACATCATTCCAATCGTTTTACATGATTTGGGAATATGTTACATATTTATCAAACACGGATTTCAGTTTTGGTCTAACATCATCACAAGATAAAAGCCAATTATAAAGAATCTTATTATACGTGTTTGAAAAAATATGAGATGGTGATTTTTGTGGCATTTTTTCACTGGTACTTTATAAATACGCAGCTTTCACCTTCAAGTCTAAATTAGTACTGCTCAAGAGGCGAGATTAGAAAGCACATTTGCATTTAAGTAGAAAAGAAATGAACTTGGAAGTTTAAATTAAAATCAGTTCCTTAACTAATTTGAAGCGTTATTTAGGTAGTGGAAAGTTTATTCGCATGTACCGACGGAGGTACATATAATATGTATTTAGAGCAAACTAAAAAAAAAGTGTTTTTTCGCTTCTCTATTTCAGTGCTGCTACTTCAAATGAGCAACTGAAGAACGCTTTGTCTCTTGTATTTCAAGCTACTAAAAATCAGTATGTCAGACAATACTCTTTGAAAAAGTATCCCGTATTTTTTTACTAGAATTTCTGATATTTAATATAAAACTAATAAAATCGGCTTGCCAAAGTTACGTGTACGTAATGGGTTACGAATTTTTTATCAAAATACAATACAGTATGGAGAAGTAAGAAAGAAAAGCTAGACACTATTTGCATTACAACTTTTGTGAAGTAATTTCGATCTTGTCATTAGTGATAGATTCCAGTCGAATTATCACCGTCATCGTTATCAGCCTGTGCTAGTGCTGCTAGACGCTGGCCTGCGCAGATAGATTTTTGGCTACAGTGTTCCACGTTGGGCATTTGATTTGTGGATCACAGAGCACAGATTCTTGTATTGCCTACGCTGCGACCCAAAGATGGCTAGGACATTTAGCACGGCTTCTTTATATTGCCCTATACCGCGAACCTAAGGTTGACATTGGCTCCTAAGAGGGGGTTTGCTACCCTTTACAGATCTCTCTTTCCTAAGCATTGTTATTACCATCCGATTGCGGGGTTTGTTTTTTGTCTTTTCTATTCAATTCGCACGATTGGACGTGTCGTAATGTATCAGAACGTGGCAGGCCCTTATAACCTAGCAAACCTTTACAAGCCATGTGAAAATATTTACATAAAAAAACTTATAGAAACAACTACAATGCTATATTAGGAACTTAGTGGCATTTAAAATTTCGGGTAACTTACACACACATAACATGGCAGTCGTTCGTACACCGCGGCGGATATTTCGCCGCATGGATACGAGTCTACGGGCCTCGAGGATCCCCTCTTTACCCGGGCAGTCTCGAGGGGGTCAACCGCCCCCCCGTGATCTCTACCCGTCTAACTGACGGTGTTGTGGTCAGTGGTCGTCACTCGCCGGCCATCGATGCTAGATGGCATCGTCCAACCCCTCCAGCTCCCGCGGGAGCGGCGGCCGTCAGCCCCATTGTCGGCTCGGTCGTACCGGTAACTTACGAATAGCATAACTATCGTAGGTTGATTTTAGGCTTGCTTTCACGACGCTTATGGCTTTTTTCATGTATGAAAGGCAGATTTTAGAGGAGGTACTGCTACTAGGGGCTAAGTTCGGATGTTTTATATGAATGTATGAGTACTTACTACACCTAGCTTTCATGCTCTTCAGACAGAAAGGCGTCAGTGCAATTATTCTGTAAATTATAGTGACAGTGGCTTACGCTCAAATATCGCATTACGCGGCATCCTGTACATATCGTTGCGATAGAACAGCCTCTAAAGTAAAAGATCTAAATGAAAAGGAAAAAGTAACATCACGCCTTTTATCTCCGAAAGGTTAGTCAGAGAAATGTAGTTCGCTCGTTTCAAAAGAAATGTGTTGTTTTTGCGTAGTTAAGTGAATGTACATACATGTAAAAAGTAGAAAAGAATATAAGCAAAATCAAAATATGCAATTTATTATACACTAATATTTATACACTAATATTTATACACTAACATTACCAAAAAATATTACATCTGTATATATCTCGTTAAGACTTTCGCTGTCAATACTGTTTGAGTTTCTGACAATAACAGAACAGTATATAAGTAACACAGAGCCGAGTATCTGTCTGCATTACTAATGAATAGCGTTGATTTTGTTCAAAGTTAGCGACCTTCTAGACATGTCAATTACGAACTCACTGCCTAAACGGATAGAGTTTTAATACATATGAATTTAAGATAAACTTACGCAGTTTCTCATTACAGCCGAGCGGTGAAGTTTCAGTGACGTATGTTGTCAACATTCAAAAATAGACTAATGAATTTTAGTCAAGAACTGTTAGTCATTGTACGTAACGCGATATTTTTTCGTATTAAAGTAGCAATCTATCACGAAGGTCACGTAGGCGATTATGTGAGCACTTGAAACTAACGACACCTGTATCCAACTTGAATATAATTTATGTTACATCTAACATTTATCATAACTAGTGGTTGAAAACGACAGCGAAAATCCGGTGTTTTATATATATCTTAGTGTGAATTTACCTTTCGCGTCATTCATTCCAAACTGAGGGTAAGGCGGGAGTGCCTTAGCGATGGTATCTTAGACATTTGGTTCAATTAATTAAATTATGTAATCAAAGGTATAACTATTTTGTGAGATATTATGGTATCATTATGGTTATCAGTTTTATTGATATCACAACAATAAAACGGACAACAGTTTCGTAAACACGATTATAACCCTGTTTATAGAAGATCGGCAAACAAAATATAAACATTGTATTGTTAAGGGATTACAATTTAAAATGAAGTCGTAAACAGTTGAATCCTGAATTTTATCACTTTATTACTATTTGTTCACGTATTTCAGGTAGTATTTGAGTTGTGGAGTTCCCACGGGTATTTCAAATTTACAGACAGTTACAGTTACAGTTCCCTTTTAACTTGCCGTGAAAATGCGTTAGTCGTATTGACATTCGTATATCCAAACTCTCAAAATATGTTCATTATTTGACTTTATTCATTTTTTGACAAGTTGGCATGTATTTTACTACTACGATGCGTTAAAAATGTTAAAAGTTAAATAGAGAACATGATTCAAATTAAACCATAGATACTGAGAAAGCAGGATTGTTTTAAATTTTGTTACATTTCGTAAATGAATAAATATACTTAACCGGGGAAACGTTTTCCTACTTAGTGGAGTCACGTGATCACAACAGACGATATCAGCTACAATTAATATGTGTAAACAAATCTGTGATCCCTCTTTTAAGAACATTGTGTGAATAGAGGAGCGTAAGACTAGCTGTGGTCAAAGTTTACACAGAAAGCTAAAATTTACACAACGATAGGTAATATGCATTATAAATAAATAAAATTGAATGAAATGAAATGTTAATTATGTACGTTCCCACTGTCAATGTCAGACATATGACAGTCTGCTGTCAATCAGTAGCACCGAGGAAAGATTTAGGGACGAGACTTTGACATAAGACACGCAATAGTTCAAGCTGAAAAAACTAATAGTGACGATCGAGTTTCGATCGTTACTGGGCCACTAGCGAGTAATAATTATGAGAGACATTTGCCAAACATTATGAAAGACGTTCAATTTAATTTCATAGCAAGACGAGACCAGATATACTTGTTTCAGCAACGTCGAGTTGGTAGTAGAGTGTGAAGAAATAAATCGTAGAGATAAAACAAACGTTGCTTTTATTATTCCAGTAGCCCAGTTCTATAGCAAAGATATATTGGCACGCATAGCTATAACAGCTTACGTCATGTTTGACAAATTGTCCCTATTACTTACATGATGATATATTGTACTTTAATAAGCGAATTGCTTGATGACTGATGACCAAAGTATACATATGTCGAATGTCCACTTGAAACTGATATATGACTTAAGACGTCGACAAGTTTATAAACGTGAAACAATGCTTATCGTATAAATATTAATTACCGGCACAAATTATCATTCCTTGATATTCATTTGTCAACCGCATTAGATCTGACCTAATTTAAACGAATTGTACATTAATTTAAATGTCAAAGCCTGTTTTAATTTAATTAGGCGATAAATAGTTAAACACGTGTTCGCTTAAAACATTAATATAATTCATAAAATGTCATTTCTTGTCAAACACGACCTCAGTGTTTAGGTTTTTCAAATCTAAAGTATGTCATGAATGTCTGCCGCACTTTTTAATTGACGTATTTTTTTAAAGAAATTACGTGTTTTCACTTGATTGGTCTGAACTAAATTGACTATTGTAAATTAAATTGTGAATTTAAGGCTAAATTCTGTATTGATTTTATATAGGCTATTAAATTTCCTTATAAATTTCGTTGAGTAGTCTTTTCATTTAATTAATGAATAATCAAGTTTTCCACCTTGTAAAAAACAACATTCTTTATAAATGGAAAAAAGCTTGAGTTTGACTCCCACGAAAAACTGATAATCTCAGAAGCTTTGCAAATTAGAATTCAGCTTGTTATGACAAAGTTAAATATCAGATCTAGACAACCTTAACAATGGTCTTGGCGTAGTACTCCCTCGGCTCGAAGTGTTTTGATTAGTCTGCCGCGACGCGAGAAATAAAAGGGCGAACGATGTTGCATTCAAATGAGCTCCGCCTAAAGACACTGCAGGGCACAAACTTAATTCTTAACCTCAACTGATTTAGTGACTTGGGGGTGTTTACTCGATGATTTTCTACTCTTCTTACTTCGTTCGATTCTGTATTCGCACGCTCATTATATTGAGACATCGATATATATATTTTTAATAATTATTGTTATAATATAAAATAAGTATATCATTTATATATTATACAAATCAAAAAATTTGTAATTGAAAACTACTTTTTGATTAATTTTGCCCAAAAAGATAATCTTATATATACGAAACAGACAAAAAGATAACATAATTTGAAAATGATTTCACATCATTTGATAAAATTATTACTTGTTACTAACTCAACTCAACAGTCCGCCGACCCACACTTGGTCAGCGTGGCGGACTACGGCCTTAACCCTCTCAATATGATAGGAGACCCATATTCCAACAGTGGAATGACAAATGGGTCGATTATTATTGTTTATTATTATTACTAACTCAACAACAACAACGATATTAAAATTGCTCGAACAAATATCTTTCATTTTATCCCATTAATACAAATAACGACTGGCTACAAGTTAGTCGAAGAAAATATTGTGTATTTCAGGTACAATGAGAAAAATCTTCTGTGTGCACGAACCGGTAAATTGATGCGAATGGAATTATTAATACAGTAATTGTGAAACTTAGAATTCAAAGCGAACGGAATTGAAATAAAATAAAAATTTATCCATATACTTTATGAATATTTTTTAATATTCCATTGGCGGTTTAAATTTTAGAGCAAAAAAAGTCTTTTGTTGGCGAAACGGTCTTTCTTAAAGTCGCCTTTATAGTACACAAAGAAACAAAAGAATCTTTCGTGTATTAAAACGTTTGTATAAGATAAATGTGAGAAAAACATTTAGATATACATTACAGGCTGAATAACATTTTACGCTTTCACTTTTTATTAAAGAGACTGGTTTAAAGAAATTATAATTAAAATATAATTTTGTAGGTACTTAAAAACTTAAAACTTAAGTCACTTCAACTCGAGAGTTCAAATGATTTTCATAAAATTGTACTTTGTTAGACTTTTCTTGTCAGTCTAAGGTACAATTTCCATATTAGTGAACGAATAAAAGTTTCAACGTAACGTGAACCAGTATGTGATGTGAGCGTTGATTGATAGAATGAATATTGGCGTCCATTAATACATGATGATACTTATAAACTGTACCATACTTCATTATTATTTCAAATCAAACCTGCTAAATATTATCGGTAGAAAATCAAAAATTATTTCTTAAAATACTTACTGAGACGTGACAGCTTGAACGCATCGGCCGTGTTGATGATGTCCACGTACATCTGGAAGTCCAGCTTGGGCACCCCGAACTGCCCCAACTGGTCTATAGCAGTTTTGAACGCGTCTTGGATCTCCTCGCTGTCTTTAGCGAATACAAGCCCTGCGAACAAAGAATAATTATGAACAAATATTTTTCTATAAGAAATTTTTTTTTACAAGTATTATATAAATTATAAGCAAATATATTGGTATCCAGATAACCAGACGACTGATAAATTTACACATCTTTGTATACATATATAAATGTATAATTATATAGATGGTTTATATCCAGTCAGAACAAATACTTGTTCTTATTACGCAAATATTGGTCTTGGGTGGGAGTTAAACAGACTGCGGCTAATGTTCGGTAGCCACAGAACCAACGAGCCAGTCATAATCATGTTTCTGGCGTAACCTAATTTTATTTAGGTATGTGTATATAATTTTAAATAAGACTACGAAAATATGACTATATATGTGTCCTAATTTGAGGGACGTGCTTTGGATTTTTTCTGTAAACGTTTTTTAGTGCTGAAAGATCGCAGCCTGAGTACCGATACGATCTGTCAAATAAAATTACGACGAGCTCAAACTGCTTTTCAATGGTGGTAAGAACGGAAAGTAAACACTCAGTTACGGCAGACTTTTCACTTACAAAGTAAAGTAAAAGTAGTAAAATTAATTTTGATACATATTTTATCGGTTTTAAGTAATTTTGTTAAGTAGTTAGGGATTACGTTACGCATAAAAAATATTCATCGCATAAAGGTAATAGCATCACGCCTGTATTTCCCCAAAAGGTTAGGCAAAAGAATGTAGCATTTCCGTGTTTCACCTTTTATGTTATATGTCCCATGAAACGGGGGGTGAGCAAATTGCAACACACTGGACATAGACTAGATCTAGAATATTACTGGGATTTTCAAGTTAGAAAAACCCAGTATTACTTTGACGGACCCGGAGATCAAACCCAGTACCTTTTGCTTAGGAGTTGCGCTTGCAACTGGGCCAATAATGTAGCCAGACAAAACTGTTAATACTTATTGTATAATTGAGCGATATTTATTGTATAATTGAGCAATATTTATTGTATAATTGAGCAATATTTATTGTATAATTGAGCAATATTTATTGTATAATTGAGCAATAATAATAATAGTATTTAGAAAGTAATAGCGCTGTCGAGCGCAACGTTAGTGCTCATAGCAACATTACGCTGTACTATTGAAGTTGTTTACGAGCAGGTTTAACTTTATGATTCTGAAAGCAACTTTAATTTGTATTCTATTATCCTTACAACAGTTTAAGTAACGGTTTGCTATCCCACTCATTCTGCACAATGATCCCGCACCGCTGTCGAGCTGGAGGGTTGCCTACTATCGACAGCCCAATTTGCTTACATATGCTTTGTATATGAATGTTTGTGCAGTGTTTAATGCGACCCATATCCCCGTGTTTTTTTATGAATAAACGCGTCTACATAAATACAATTTAATTCGCATTTGCACACTGCTCATCTGTTCTGTATTGATGTTCATGTACAGCGTGTCCGTTACATTATATGTCAGCGTACATTACATTAAATTTGTTCTCTCCGTAAGAGAAAAATGTATAAGGTATTGTAATAGGATTTTTTAAGTAGTTTTAAGTACGGGGTTGCAGAATTATTGCGCCTGCCGTAAGAGTGGTTTTGTCAAAATCACCACGCAAGGTTATCTGTTGCGATCTCGATACTCGTAAGTGTTAATATTATGAAAGAAATCGACATTGTTCATTTCTTCAGCGTGTCCCCATTTCGGTTCTAATGATTTTTCCAGTTGATTCTATTTGAATTGAGTAATATTGGTTTTAAGCTGATTGGATTAAGTAGGAATTAACTATTACTGATGTGACATTGGGATGGGTTGGTTCTTAGAGCTAAGTGGATATTGTTTGTATGTTCCAAGATATACGTACTAATGTCCGTCCCAGTAATCGAATAATCGGTTGTAGATCAACAAAAAGGAACTATGAATATTATTTCAAAAATAGATAATTTATGATGTTTAAATTACAGATATAGAATATGGAGATAGATATCCAATATTGGTTCTGGGTTGAATGCTAATGATCAAATAAAACCTTCGGCGGTCAATAGCTGGTTTAGGAACTTTTCTCATCGAACAACGGTAAAAGAGAAATCATGAAAAATTTTTTGAATATTAGCTTAATAACTCATACATATGTACATATACTGTTAGGATATGGTTCTAATTATAGATTATACTTGGAGCGCTCAAAGCCTGGCCCCTATCTAGATAAGGGAGGCACTGGTCGCCCAGTCATGAGATGTTAATCACGTGTAGGCAATATCGGTTAATATAATACTACAATAGTGCTTAGTATAGTAACATTTCTAAATACACATGTGGTGATTATGTTATTCAAGTGATTTCTATTCACTAGAAGGTAATCCATCAGCGAACAAGACAATTGAACTTAGTAATTCATTTTCCGTTAATGGTATTAAAGAGCGGTCATAATGCCAAATAGCAAACTTCAATAACAAGGTTTCAATGTTATTTGACGTCAACATTAAAAATACATTTTATTGACAATAATATTGCTTGTATTTTAATAAACAATGTTACAGAATGTTTTAAAATTTATTAAATAATTATCTTTGTTTTACTGCGTATGAAAATGATTTTATTGTTGCCTTTTTCATCGTCATTTTCTCGCTTCTGGTGTCTTATCATCGCTGGAACGGGTCCCTTACAGATATGGCTTGTGTGCGAGAGGCATTCGGAATTTATTATTTTGCGAGCGTGCGGACGCTATGGGAATTAATCTATGTATGTATCCTGAAGCTTAAAAACAGCAATTTATTGGTTTACAACAGGAACATCTGTCATAAAACATTTTTGAAAACTGTTCATTGTTCATTAAAAGTGACGTTTTTGTTTTGTTTCAGTCACTCGCGTAAAGTTCGTAAAAAGAGAACAATGTTGAAACATGTCTTTAACATTGTCTGCAGTGTAAACATAATCGTTATTCAGAACGTAATATCGCGTCTGTATTTCCCCAAATAGGTGGGCAGAGGAGTATAGTACAATCCCACGTTTCACCAGTTTTGTCAAATATCCCTCCATGGAGCAGGTGGGACTCTGTTGCTATACACGGGGCACAGACCCAAATTCCAAGTTACAACAAAGAATATCGAGTTAGAAAATCCCAGTAGTACCCGGCCCGTCAATTGATTCGGAGTTTTCCCGAACATTTCTCAAAAACACGAAGACAAAATGTTTATTAACGTTTCCGATGGCCAATGATCGCGTAGCAGTCAATGACCAATCTCGTTCGCCGGCTTCCGTTCGCCGATCCGTAGTACACAGCCATAAACGCACGCGTAACTTATATCCAGTCCATTTAGTCGAAGTGTGACGGCATTTGTTTCGACTTTTATTTGAAACTGTAAATGGCAGAAAGGGAAGAAACTCGCGGGCTTACGCTTTATTGTAACGTGAATGACAGAGGGCGGGATATTTTCTTATTCTTCACTTTTTCCACGTTCCCACGACAGATGCTCTTAATGCTTCAGCGCACTTTGTTGTAATTCGGAATTTTTCGAATGTTTGTCAGTAGTCCCCTCGGCTTATGGGCCTATTTTCTATTCATCGGCTATTTAATTCCGTTTCTAAATTAGGTTTCGTTGTTACTTTTGATATTCTGTTTTAAGTCTATAAACTGTCTTTGTATATACATTATCGTCTTTTTTTAAATTGAATCGCGGATATTTTCTGTTTTCACAAACTGTTTTAATTCGCTGAAATTTTATTAATCACATAGAATATATTTTAAGATTTGTATGGAACAATGTCAATTGAGTACGATCTTAAACGCTTTCTGATACGTAATGATAAATATTATTACTAGTTATTATTAAATTTTGATGTTCGCTCCAATCGTTCCACCGCAAAATTTGATTCCCAAACTGGTATTAGGAACACTGGTTGAAATATGTATATTATGCTACTATTGAAGATTAAACTATTACTTGTTATTACAATATATTAATTATTTCGGTTAGTTGTCCTCGCATTAGCAGCAATCGTTATGTATGTATCACCATTTTAAGTATTTTAATTTTTAATTGCTCTAATAGAGAACGCTTGCATTTGGCGCTGATCGACATAACATTAGCTTGTGGACTGGTACTAGTCAAAGGCTACACTTTAGCATTGTAAATCATAACTGGGTGAACGCATTGATTGAAGACTTCAGTTTGTAACTTGACAAAACCTCCGCAAGCCTCAGCCTCAACGGAATACTTGTATTGAATTCTCGAAAGAAACTGTTATAAAAGAGGTTGTTTTCAGAGAAAGAATTTGCGAGATAAAAAATTGTGTTTTAATTCTGCCTTTTCAATCGTTATAATCGTGCTTGTATAGGCAATAGTTAGTTCAATTATCACATAACATGTTTGCGTTTGAAAGTTTTGTGTTAAATTTGCTACACGATGCACAAACAGTAATATTTACAGTTACTTGACATGACCAATTGTAGTAAGTCCGTGATTATGGTTAAGCCTTTAGATTCTACTTCTATTTTTATGTAAATGTTTGGAACGCAATGCAAACACTGAACGCTTAACACATTTGAATGCATGCAATACGTTTGTTGCCATTTAAATTTTGCCATATCTCGCACCGGCTCGCACTCAAATAATAATCTCCGTTAAATGTGTAAGGCGAATTAAATTACTCTAATTTATTTAACTTATATGCCAAAACTAAAAGCACAAATAATTTGCTGTCATCATTCACACCATGGGCAGCCTGTCGAAGTGCACTAGGTACTGGACATATGCCTCCGTGATTAGTTTGGGAAGTACCAAATTTTTTTAATACTGATAAGAAGACGGCATGGCTTTGGGATCGGCGATTTGCTTCAATTTTTTTATCGCAGGACCCCTATGTGAGATGAAATTTTTACATGCGTTATTATTTATGACCAAAACAATTTTTCGCTTTCTTGTAATCCGCCAAAAGGTTAAAAAGCACAGATAATATATTTCGAAACTCTTCCTTTTTAATTTATTTTATTTGTTTACTTACCAATTTTCATGACTAAATTTGTTTTATTTAAGATGCTGTTTCAAATGTATTCCCAAAGGGATTGACATTTACTTTGATACCTGGATTAGATATCGCATATGATACTACTATAACCTCGTAAGACCTCCGGTCCCTTTAAAGGAACTTAATGTTGGATTTCGTTACAACCGGGAAATTTAAACAG
>DWJK01004366.1:0-12088 GCA_018248815.1 Croniades pieria auraria
GTGCTGGGTTCAAATCCATGGCGCGCACCTCTTTACAAAAATGCGTTTTAAATTTAAATATCACTTGCTAACGGTGAAGGAAAACGTGAGGAATGCTGCACGCCTTAAAATTTATAAAAAAAAAATTCTAAGGTGTGTGAAGTCCACCAACCCGCAAGTGGCCAGCGTAGCGGACTACCACCTTAACCCTCTCAATATGAGAGGAGACCCATATTTCAACAGTGGAATGACAATGGGTCGATTATTATTTTTTTTTTTTTAAGTATTATAAGATTGTCACAATCTCAAGTCATTTTCGTTAAAACTTTATCAGCATTAAGAGTGAGAAAAATAACCAAGATTCCGAACAAAAGCTATCATAAGCTTTGAAAACAAAATACGAGTAAGTGGTTGATAACTAAAATTCGAACCTATAACATGCATTTACGGTTTATTTATAAAGCAACATCTCTTATAATTAGTCTGTTTGTTTTGAGCAATATACGCTCACATTAAAATGAACTGGCCAGCGAGAACGGTCATCACAAAGTTGTTTATATTTATGACAACTCATCAATACATGCCAGGACGAGAACAACAAATGAATATCCCTGAAATCGTTAAAGAACTTTTTGTTAATTGTTAATGTTTTTTGTTAATCGTTAAAGAAGAATTTGAAATGTTATTATGTGTTACATCTCCGATACATAACATAGCATCACACCCATTTTTCTCCGAAGCTGTAAGCAGAGGCGAAGAATACACTCCCACGATTCACTAATAATCTTATAGGTCTCATACAATAGAGGGCGAGTTTATTGCCATACACCAGACAGAAAATTCAGACTTCGTGCTGCAACTGAGCATTTCAATTTAATAAAACCTAATTAAACTTTGACCGACCCAGAGATCGAACTCAGGATCTTTATATCAGCAGCCGCGCTTGCAACCACGCGACCAACGCGGTACAATTAACATAAACTATCAATTCCGACAATGGAAATGATTTACCGCCGCCAGACAGTACACGTTGCATTAATTTTAAACCGGTCTGTTGTGCGTCAAATGAATGGATTATATTTTGCAGTGTCACACTCAATAAAGAGGCGTTTTCCCGCAATGAATAAAGCGCTCCGTGTTACGGTTTTGATTTGTAAAGTGATGACTTTGTACCCGGCTAAGTCACCCGGGGATTAGGGACAATGTTATTACGATACGCCTGCTTCGCATCCCTCTTCAAAATTAATGAATAGGACAATCTGTTGACTAACCTGTTCCATGGCAATGAACTCTTAAATTAGCTGTATATATATGTATATACATTCACGTGTATATATTTATATATATATGTGCATGTGTGTCTCTCTCTCTCTGTGTGTGTGTTATATGTGTATATATATGTATGTGTGTGTGTCTCTATGTGTGTGTGTGTGTGTGTGTATATATGTGTGTATATATGTGTATATATATGTGTGTGTGTGTCTCTCTTTGTGTGTGTGTGTGTGTGTGTGTGTGTGTGTGTATATATGTGTATATATATGTATTGCATCAGTATTACTCGCATTCTCACA
Organism: Croniades pieria auraria; assembly: GCA_018248815.1. Lineage (NCBI taxonomy): Eukaryota > Metazoa > Arthropoda > Insecta > Lepidoptera > Hesperiidae > Croniades > Croniades pieria. The sequence goes on from DWJK01004366.1 coordinate 1,551, forward strand.
AAAATACCCACACATTGTTATATCCATGCACCACTACCCACACTACTAAATTGTATTTATATCATTATAAAAAAGCGTAAATACTTGAACAATATATATTTAGCACGTTGTCTAATGCCGAAATTGCTATATTATTAGTAAAACTATTTAATAAGTTCTCATTGTAAGTTAATGTACAATTCTTTATGAGAATAAAGTTATTCTTAAACCCGATATATATACGTGTGTTTGTATATGTATACTCTATATTGTACACCAATGAGCAGACACGGCAAAGGGTGAACTTCTCTTGTGACATTATCCACCAATGAACCCTTGAAAATCAGTCACATTGAAGGAAAATGTCATGGTAAGTGTTAAGAGATAAAAAATTAGATTAGAATTCCTTAATTATATGAAACACACATATAAAAAATAAAAATGTACCATACGCGTATTGAGGTTATGCTTAGTTGCACGACTTTTATATAGAGTTATATAGTAAAGTATCAAAGTAAAAACTTTACATTACCGAGAATATAAAGTGAAGATAGTACATGTAAACGGAAAAACCATAAAATAAATCACTAAGTGTAAGATCGTAAATCAATTTAACGCTTTAGCTGCTTATTGAACACTGGACGAACGCCGCCGGCTGCTTCCTCTTACGACTACATCCGCTGACATTCCTGCATAAAATTAAACTCTTTCTATATTTCCGAGAATAATAACTTATCAGAGAAAACAGTAAAAATAAATTGAATTGAACTTATAGTACACGATAACCTAGAAACATATAGAATTTTTTGTACAGATATCATTGGAAACAACAGCAAAATCTTTAACATTAAAGAGGAAAGTTTTCTTGATTAAAAATTGATTTGTCCTCAAGGTAATTACTTACTTCCGCTTAAGCGAAATATATTTATACCTACGATTTCTATTATAAATGACTCATTGTCTGACGCAACCGACTTAGAACCCTTGCGAATTTTTCATAAGTTTTTACCTTGTGATCTTCTCGTAATATCTCAACATTTATTTACGAAATAATTTTCAAATGTTATATTTTTTAGCTAAACAGCAGCACGTGGACTGTAGCGTCATGATAAAAAATAGCAAAATATACGAGAAATATTCACAAAAAATGTTTGAACTGAGTCATCAGGACTAACTATAATAGATGTGCGAACTCTACCTAATAGTAGGCATTTCATTTCTATCGGAGATTGAGTACAGATGATTGAGCAATGAGTAAGTCGATATATTACATTAAGTCCATTTATTAAGTCTACAAAAAACCTACAAATTCGCTACCCTCCATATCTTCTGTGGTTTTTTTATAGACTTACGCTTACATTTGCTTATAATTGAGCTGATAGTAATTAAAGTGCAGCTTAGTTTGTAGCACGGTGGCCTAGAATGCGTCTGTTCACTCTTAACTTTGAATAATTCCAAATCGTAGGCAAGGCAACTCTTTCATATGAACTTTTCAACTCAACTGTTGCATGACTGATCTTAAATAAGCCTGGCTGATCCAACCATCGGATACTAAATTAGCTCTGACAATTTATTGACCGTGTCACCGTGCCCCTAACCGCACGCGGTGCGGTTGCGATCTGACCTCAGCGCGATATGGAGACGGAGAAAGCCGCGACGCGACCCGTCCGACGGGTGTCGCTGGCACACATTGCACCCGCACCACATAGCTCAAGCTACCCCACTTTGTTACGCGGTTGTAACAAAAATACGCGTCACATAAAGCTTGTAATCGATAAATACATCTGTTTTATCTTTACGTAGTATTCATAACTTCGTACGCGGTCTTAGTTGTGGTCTCGAGACAAATGAACTCACATAGTTATATGAGAGTGATGAATGTACTAGAAGCACATCACATACGTAAGAAATCCGCCTACCCCCGTAAAGGGCCTGACGAAATGATATAATAATTATTTATGGGGATAAACTGATAGTGCCCCATTAATCTTATTGTAAATGCAAATTAAAAAGCCACTGATAAAGTATTTCAGAAAAACATCAAATTGCCAATGATGATCACCAACATTCAGTTTTAATATGTAACCATAGACGATACTAATATTCATCTGATTTTTGCATCAAGCAACCCATAGAGACCAAACGCTTTGTTTCCGCAATTATTAACTCATTAATACAAGGGCCATTGGGATGCCATACACTCACACAGTGGTACCGATTATTGTCAGAAATTGGAATTATGAAATTAATTAAAGTGAACGAATGAAATCAATGAACCAATGTTTTATACCATGCGTCATAATTTACACACCATTATTATTACTGTTATGTATTAACATAGTCGCTTAAGTTAGCGACATGTATGTGCATATTATATTTACGTACACCCACTGGTTTATAGTCATTTTGGTTCAGCTTAGACCTTTTATATGAAAAGTTTTGGCCTTTTCAAAACTCTCCCGACCGCCTTAAGAAATGCTCTTCTTCGTGTACGTTACAAAACGAGTAAAACAATTTAAGGGGCCAGTAACGAGTACACGCACGGCGTCTGAGGAAACGTGCACATTTTCTTATATAAAGTCAGATTGCCACTCTGCCCACATCGCTTGCGCTTCGGCGCGCACGCAAGCCACTCCAATTATAATTCTTGCCCTCATGTTAAGTTTCCAAGGTTTTCGTTACAGCATATTGTTTGATGATATAAATATTTTGTTGGGTTAGTGTTGTGGGAAAATTAACAATTGTACAATGTACTGATTATGAATCGATCATTTTAGCTGCCACTTACTGTACTGTGTCAAGTCAAGTGAACTAGGGCAAGGCTCGAGTCTGTTTCGAAGAATTATACTAATGTACCTATAACAGAACTATATTTATAATCGACCTGTTTTTATCACGCTTATATTTAATTTAGCGCCAAGGGATACATATTTAAATAGAGAAACTTTTTTCATATATTTTATTTCTTACTGCTCTACGAATAAAGATTACATAAAATATGCTCTAGCTTTATTTTAATAACCTTACCGAACGGAACTTACCATTGAGACAAATCTTTGTCATCGAGACCGGAGGGTGTAGCGAGAGTGTCCGCGTCGCCCTCCGTTCGGCCCCCAGGATGTTCCGGAATAATCCGCTCAATCGTAGTCACCTCTTCTATATCCGAGTCGATACCCTGTGCGAAATCCATGTAGAAGGACTCGCGGGAATCGCTAGAACCGCGCCGCAGTTTGAGCGACAGATCTGGTGAGCTGTCGTCCATTTTTGTGGCGCTATTGTTTCACATGCATTCAAAATTGTATAACAGTCAATACAAAATCCATTTTCTCATTCTTTTGTCACTCGCTCAGTGTGTACCGTAACGACGGCCTTTGTTAGGGAGCGAGCTTACGACTAACCCATTTCTTCGGCTTTCAACTAAACGGTGTGTTCAAATCAGATTTCCATTTGTTACTGAGCACGAACGCACTGTGTAGATTATATTATAAGCATTTCAGACAAAATTAACATTCGCTTCAAGTGCATACGAAAATACTTGGATGCACTTGCGCTTTATATTTGGTCAGACATGCACCGATTACTTCCTCGTTATTTAATTTGCAATTTATGCTTTCAACGATAAGTCTATTTGGCTGTTTATAATTAAATACATGGAAAAAGATGAACATAACATTAAATATGATGTACAAAATCCTTTTACAAATACCTGAAATACCTTGATGAATGGACTTTATAAAGATATTTTAAACTTGACTTTTAAAATTCGGTTATTATTTCATATCTATAATGAACAAGTCGAAGTTTAAGAAGTTACAATAAAAAATCAGAATTTAAACTAAAATAAAACAAAATTATTATTAATCCATCTAGAATACTAAAATGTATTTTTTATGTCTGCCGCTCAAAGCCTCCCTGGACTATTGTCTTGAGCTTATTAAAAGTTCCACAAGTGATCTAAATAGCTAGGAAGTAATATAATTTCTAATTGCTATTACTAGTAAACTTTACCCACTCAACAGATAAAAACCTTGTTCAATATGTAATTGAAACGAAACAAGAACAAGACACGATCCCAGAAACCGTCTAAAGTTCAAAGCCGCCAAAACGTTTCGAAGCTAACAAAGAACAGTTAATGCGTGACAGCAGTAATTTATCTTCGAACAAAAAGTGTGGTCCGGCGTAAAAAAGAACAATGACCTGCGACCCATTCCTAGTGTAACCTTCCCCAAAATCGACTCCGCTTCCTGTTCCGTTAACCGTCGAGCACGGATCACGCACGTGCTCACACACACAACAAATACACCTACATCTATCAGCTTCTCTACGACTAAGTATTGCCACATAACATACGCATACCGAGTACCTATAGCCGAATTGATTATTCCGAATGACATTTACCACTGCCAAAATATTGGTGCCGTACTATCAATCATGGCGGTACTCCATAAAGCCTCGCCGTCATGAATATTTATTACGGACGATCTATCACAACAAATATAGTCCAACGATTCTGTAACATCATACCAAACAATTATTATATTATGCAAATAAAAAAATCCATCAGCAAATATTAAATGTATAGTCCTTCGAAAAGTCTAATTTGAAATTGGGCTATTTTAATGTCTTTACAACTTTAAATATTTAATAACAATTTTCAACAAGAAACTTTTAAACTAGTTACTAAACTATCTTAACTATCCAAAGGAGAGTAATATTATAAAGGATATTCAAATATTCAGTTTATCATCAAGAATCGCTCGAGATAAATGCAAATGACGAACATTAATATTAATCGCACATCCATAAGCGATATTAATCTCCGGCAGTCCCTCGGGAAGCGCAATAAAGCCCAGTAACAAACATACTGATTCGAACGTGACGATCGGAAGTCGGTATTCTGAACACGCATCGCACGGCCGCACGACGACAGCGTATTGACACGGAATAACTAGTGTAGCGGCAGTATTCAGTGTGGTACCGTGAGTACGGTGGGTAGTCACTCACACAAGGAAGTCGCAGCGGTGGAGTAGCACGTGCGTATTATAAGAGCGCGCGCGAGTGCGGCGCCCTCCCGCGGCAAAGGATGGCGCGCGATTGCCGGCCGGAGCGCGGCGCGGCGGCGGGCGGGGATGCACCCTCGGACCGCGGGATCAATCTGACGCGTTCCCGGTATCGGTCCGGCTTCATTTTTAGGAACGCACCGTTACCCAAACAAACAGTTCCTTATCCTGTTATATAACTTAAAAAGCTTATCCTCTATTTTAAAAACATAATTATAAAAGCCTTATGGTTTAAAATAATTACCTAATAATTAGAATATTAAAAATTATCGTTTTGTTTATGAAAACGTCCCAAAATAAGGTATAATCAATACCTCAATCAATGGTTTTGTCCAAGAAATGCAGTGCTGGAGAATAAAAGGATGTAAAATAAAACAATTATTTTTCACTATTACGTAAGTTTATAACATACATAGATCCATGTAGGTAATACGTTAAACAAATTAATTTTACTTACAATATATAAACGTGATATCACAATACTTGAAAGTCTTTATCATAATGGGATATTTGTTATAATATTGTAATAACAATGGAAATAATGATAATTGCTTCTATTTATGTTATTAATATGATTACAAAGGATTAATCCACCACATTACCGCCACTACTTAAGTTCTATTCTATAAAAAATGTAACCTTTATGAAGTCACTTTAACTGTCAAAAAATTCCCGCCATTATTTTTCCCACATTTAGACCTAAATCAGATAGGTATTCAAATTTAACTATTTTCGATTACACTACATATAATAAAGCTCTCATACAAAACCCTTCTGTGACTGAAAAGTTTAAAAGTAAAATACTTTATATGGGAGTGTAAGTGTATCTTTAACATAACAAATTTAACGTGTGTCGAAGATTTTAAATACACAAAACTAAAATAAACAATATCGAACATTAATTATGTATTAAAGACGCTTCACATTAATATATAAATTTTTAATATTTCTTTTTCGATTATAATTATAGAATAATGTGTTATTATTATGTGTTTTGACTGGATGCGTTAGTGACACGCGGTACAACAAAATGTTCAAATGAACGCCAACACCAACTTCATCTAATCAATTACCTGGGAACATCTCTGTTCTTAAGGAAACTCTTAAAGACAATCACTGTATGAATATCGCACTTAGGTATGTACCTCCTAATATTCCCATTTAACTCATATTTTAGAAAGTACTTGGCACATAACAAGAAACCTTGCAAAAATTAAAATCCAAAATCATTCATGAATATTTGCATCTTAAATAAAACAATATGCATTAAATATATGCAGTTACAGCAAATCGATTTAATTAATAATATTTTGAATATCATATTTTTTCTGTCATACTTTAAGCACACACACTAATACAGGGATCTTTTGAAATTGTGGGATTAATAACATTATGAAACAAAGCATATGCCATCCAAGTACTTGGGTCAGTATACATGGCAATTAAAAATAGAAACTACACATCTGAATTATCTAATTGATTTGTCACAATTTATAACTAAAGTTCATTTGTAAAGCAATGTTGATATTTATTAATCAAACTAGCCACTAGTCCATTGAATGTTGAACAATTAACACACCCGTTAGACAATCTTAAACAGAACTATTATAAAACAGCTTCCTGATTCTGATGATAAAGGTTTAATAACATCCAAAATGCAGGTTGTCTGTTAATCCATTTTGCCACCAATACCCTCATAGAGAAAAGATTATAAGGTTGTAGAGCTCACCAAGATACCAGGGTAGATTTGTGTCCTAAAGTGGAATCTGTTGCTGACAATATTTACATATACATTGAAAACTATAACTACTATATTGTGTAAATTAGCTAATTTAATGACCAATCTAAATTTCCATACATGTAACTTAGCGAAATAATGCATATAAAAATGACAGGCCAGCAACAGTTAATTGTACAAATTATCTCCTAAAAGAACATAATAACCCATTCAATTTCAGGATCAGAATCACATGTCAATTTGTTAACAATCATACATACTGATGTACTCCATATCAAAGACCAATACATCACAATTGAACCGCTTGTTGAATAACTCTATTATGAACCCCTGTACACATACTGTGCCAATAGTATTCTATTTTATTAAACCCTTCACATAATATGTTAATATAGAGGAACAGTTGTATACTCTCTTTTAAAAAAAATTATCTGACAACGCCCTTATTATCCACATAGATCCAACCTTGCGGCGCAAATAAAGTACTTTAACATAATTAAACATCTTATACACATAATTATATACTATGTATATTTACTATTATATATTGGTATACAAAATATGACATAATAACATTTGAATATAAATCTTTCAAGAGCAAAACGATTTTGCAATTGAATCTCAGTTCAGTAAATACTGTTATGTAATGGTTCTTTACTCAACCTTAGACAATTGTCTCATCAGGGACTAGTGCGACCTTTGAGGACTAAATTGTAACATGTATTAGTGATTCTGTCCACCCCACAGATCTAAAAGGACCGCACATATCTGAAAGCAGTGTGTTTCTGAACCTAATCCCCAAATAGAGGTTCAGAACTACTAGTTTTATCCTTATTATGCAATATTATTAAAATATTTTAATATTGCTTTCAAAATTGCTTCATTATACTCAGCTTATATAATCATATAGAAAAGCGTCAACATTCAAGTTTCTGCATACCCCTGACAACATCTCAGTATGGTTTTTTTTAAGTGTCTTATGCTGTTGACCCTAATGGCCTCTACAGTTTCACCAGGTTTTAGTGGCAAGCCCTAGTGGCTTCGCCTGAATTAAGAAGAGTGAAGAGGGGTAGGACTGAGGCCCAGCACAGGTTTGACTTCCGGCTCCGCCCAGTGAGAGGGACTAGGAGCTGTGCGACCGATCCGTGGGCGTCTCCTGTAAGACTTGGACCTAGACACGGATCGACGCAGTGTGTGCTTATCGAAGGGTTAGTCGTAATATGGTGAGGATAGCCTTCAATTTATATATAAAATAGTTATCATTGTACGGAAATTTTCAGATTTCTTTGAATTTATACAACACTTGGGTAATTTTATATTCATACACATCATAAAAGAAGTTATGATTATGCGCTATCTCAGATAAAATGAATAATTTTATGAAAATGGAAATGTAGCATCCCCCTTGATCATAAATGAATGTTTCTGACCGGAAAGTATCCACTTCACACGTGCGTTTTACTGGTCGATATGAATTTCAAAACTACGTTCATTAAGCTTAAATAACAAACTAGATATTCAATTAGACAAGACTTAATTAAAAGTAACATAATTAAAAACGAAAAAATCTTTTTAATGACACGATTGTTGAAATTTTCGAAGAACTGTACAGATGTTCTAAATTTCTTATTTCGTCTTAAGAGAATATGTCTTCCGCCTTTATTACATACAAAGTCATTTTCGAAGTAAAAATGTTTTAAGGAAAAAAAAATTAATACTATCAATATATACTTTTATTATTAATCCATAGTACAAGCGAAGTTTTTTTTTAATTATTATCGACAAAAGCAATAGTTCACAGGTAATTTCACAGACGCTATACCGACCGTTATTCCGCACCTATGAGGTGGAGGCTAAAAGCTTTTGTATACAGCCACTCTCAATTACACAGTCATATTTATTATGTACATAAAAGATTTAATCTATACGGTTACTATCATAGTTGTTAAATACCCCCAGAAAGTGCTAGATAATCTATCGCATGTGTTTAAAAGGAAAAAAATATTAAGTGTTCGTCATGACAAATATACTCATATAACAGCGATACGTCATTTTACAGATGTATCTATGTTTTTTTTTTTTTACTGCACACTTTCGTTCTTCACTTCTTCTGTTGTTTCAACTATACATAAGACATAGGTCGTTTTAACCAGCAATATTAATATATGAATTTATTGTTTTTAGTACAAAAAAATGTTTATATCCTATTATGGAATACACATTTTTCACAATAAATTTCCAAATCGTCAATATATATATTGTTCATATAAATGGTCTTAATAGAAATAGTTATTAAATGTTTCTGTGATATTGTTAACCCACGCACGATTTCCACGCAAAACCACCACAGCCCATAGCGCCTAACAAATAGATGACCAACGCAGCAGCGAGTATCATGATAACGTACAACTTTATGTTTTTCCAGAAGAGAGAACGCTGCAGAGTCCTTGCCGATGTGCGATAGGTCACGGACTGTAAAAATAAAAAAAAACGCGTTAACAAGATTAAAAATTACATACATGCAAAAAACAATGTTACCATTGCAGTAACAACCGATATCATTAGTCTCCAAAACACTACTGAACAGTAGGTATATATTAGGTATCCATTTTAGTTTACAGATGACAGTTACTATTGTTATGTATAGGTACGCAGATTGGCGGCTAGAAACGATGCAATGTACTGTATAGGGTGACGAATCAAACATACTCTCAGAGTGTACAAACTGTTTATTGACACTCTATTATATCGCTGGTATTCGCAGAAATCGCTTCCTTTTATCGATTGTTGAACCTCTCTTAATCGTTTCCAAAAAATTTTGTCTCTCACTGAATTTTTATTTTTCTAAATGTCTTATGCTGTTGACCCTAATGGCCTCTAGAGCTTTACCGGGCTTTAGTGGCGAGCCCAAGTGACTCCGCCTGAATTAAGGAGAGTGGGGAGGGGTAGGAGTGAGGCCCAGCACGGGCTGGACCCCGGCTCCGCTCAGCGAGAGAGGGACTAGGGGCTGTGCGACCGATCCGTGGGGGTCTAATGTGAGACTCGGACCTAGGCACGGTGACGGTACTGCGACGGTAAACGTGCGGAAACGCCGCACGTCTGCCGTGTGAAACGCGGTGTGTTCGTCCTCGCCGGCGGGAACGGTGCGTGTATATGTGGTGGTTATGTTAGTATCTGAGAAGACAAAGAGTCCTCCGGGGGAGACCTATTTGCTAGGTTATATCATCGTCAGGGTCATTTATTACGTGCTTCGGTCTCCTGAGGGAAGCTTTAGCCCCGGCTGGACGGCGGAGGTACGAAACAGTGTTCCTAATGACTTCATTTGGATGGAAGTCAGCCTTGTCTAAGTAGCTCAGGCTTGATTCTTCAAGAACTGGGCTATTGTATCTAAACGAATGTGCCTGTGGAGATCTAATCTCTGAGCCTAAAGCGGTTTTGTAATGTTTGGAGGGTGTTTACTGATTTTACGTGAGCAAAGGCGATACTGGCGGTGTCACTGCTGTGCACACACGGCTTATATAGCGTTGTAGCCGCTTCTAGAAAATTCGTGAAAGGTCGATGATTTTCTAAGAACGCAAGCTCCGGCCACACGCCTGCCGTATTCATTTTGTAAACAACTCCGGACATCGAGTGACAATCGACTCAATTCTTTACTGGTAAGATCCGATCTCGCTTGTCATGCTGAATAGTTCTATATTTATACCTACATGCAATACATAACGGACAACGAAGTTTCGAGATGCTATCGTCCGTAACAATAT
>DWJK01004367.1:0-12087 GCA_018248815.1 Croniades pieria auraria
TATTTACTTAGTTTAGTGACTGCGTTTTAAGGAAGTATTGCAACTAAAAAATATGTAACTCAGGGAAAGAAAATAACTATGCCCATATGACGCACGAGGTAACGCATCATTACCGACTACGACCTCATAACATTATGAACAAACTGATGATCGTACAAGTCTGTTTGTTCGTGGCATGTACATATTGATCTAGGACCGATTTAAGGGAGATAAACCACGAAAACAACGGTTAAATTGATTCAAATATCGTCGAAACGACAGGTTGGTTTGTATCGGTGGTTACAGATGGTCCGCTAAGAGGTACATTGTTTATATTGCTCGTTATCAAGCCACCGCTAAGGCACCTTCGCGGGTACACCCATCGCTCTCCCGCGCTGCCGCAATTCACGAGATCTTCAATGATAGATAATGCAACCAAATTACAGTATGCGCCGTGCGAATGGATTGTAAGATAATCGTGGGCCCGTCATCTACTCAAAACAAGCTCAGTAGTGGGAACCGCCGCAAGGACGTCGAAGTGGCTTGCACCGACTCGCCTCGTACCTGTATTCTGTATAGAGTGCTGTTTGGATTGGTTCATATTTCGCCGAAATGTGAGGCTTCTTATTTTTTTAGTCGGCAGGTGACCGGTTGAGCGAGCGGGACGGGTGCCCTCTGACGTTGCCGGCGTCTAAAAGCTCGCGAGAGCCGGGAATCCAGAGATATACACAGTCTTGCGTCGGCTCGGGTACCGGCCGGACGCTTCGCGGCTTGGTATACGTTCTTGTCACAAGTTGATACGTCAAAAACTTTACGTGCATCATATCGGCATGGACTAAAATTAATAAACAGTATTCGTTGTGATAATTCGTTTATATTTTTTTATAAAGCTTCGTATTCTTATTCAGTGCTTCTTTTGTATCTTTAATTTTATTTAGAGAAATTTTGGTGTCTTCAATTTTGTGGAAAGCATCGGTATCGAGTGCACGCGACCAGTAGATCCTGTTGCACTTTCAATAGAGGTGAGTATTTTTAATGATACTTTACAGAGTACAACCGCTACTCCGCTAGTTGGAGATATGCTCAGGAAAAAGGAATTTCCAGCTTACTTAACGTTAAAATATTATTACAGTACGACGATCTCATATTGCAGTTATCTTTACGATCTGATAGTGCGTATAAGCGTGCAGATATGTACATACAATTATAATTCACGACGCCGTTACGAGTAAACGAAGTAATGACGAGATAAAACGAAACGGTACAAAAAATCTTGTCCGATTTAACACTAGCATGTTTTTTTTGTCAATCTTTAATTAATCCGATGTGGGTAAATGGATGTTTCATGTGTAACCATCAATTATATCACCCGTAGGAGCTGGTATGTGGTAATTTTTAACATAACAACTGATTGGTATTGTGCAGTAGCGGTCTTCCAATTACACATCTCGGTAATCTTTTTTAACTATCGTTTCTATTCTCGCTTATTTATCTTTTACACTTTTGTTATGTGTTACTTACTGAGTGTCCGTTTCGGAAGATGAAACGGTTTTATAAAAACTAAAGTGTGTACCTGGTCATATATGATTTTTTTTTATTTATTTGCTTTTCTCTAATATCTTTAACCATAGATTTTAGTCATATATTTTTAAGTGGATTTAAAATTAACTTATTTTTAAAAATCACACCTGTATTTCTCGAAGGGTAGGCAGAGGAATGTACTACTGTTATAGTACAGCTGTTATCTTATATGACCTACGAAATAGGGATTTAAAGTTAATAAAATATAAGTAGGTACTCATTTTTTTTTATATTTAGCCTAGCAAAAAAGCATACAGGCCACCTGCTGGTAAGTGGTCACCGTCGCCTATGGACACTTGCAACACCCGAAAGGTGGCCAATGCTTTGCCGGTTTTGAAGGAGAGCTTTTTTCGCGCTTTGCTTAAAGAACCCCATGTCATAATGCTCCGGAAAAACCGCGGATAGAAGCTTATTCCACAGCTCATTTGCAGGTGCGCGACAAAAAGGATCGTGAAAACCGAAATGTGGAGGACCGCCACAAGTCCTGTTGATGCGGATGAAATTTCAATCTTCGGCGAGTAGTGCGATGGAGGAAGAGTGACACGGGCACCAGGTCGAATAGTGCTTCGGAGTACTCACCATTCTAAAGCCGATAGAACACGCAAAGGGAGCCCATGTCCCTTCGCAGGCTTAAGTGTTCTAGCCTTTCGGTAATCCTTGGGTCGTTGATGATTCGAACTGCGCGCTTTTGAACGAAGTCAAATAGAGTGAGTTGATATTGCGGTGCCCCGGCTCAGAGGTGAGAACAGTACTCCATGTGGAGCCTTACTTGGACTTTATACAACATAAGCAGTTGCCCCGCATTAAAATACCGTCTCGCTCTGTTTAGGACGCCCAGCTTTTTGGCAGCTACCTTTTATCCCTTTAACGATTACATCCATACAGACATCAATTTTAATGACTACTTGATGGTCGCGGCCGATACAGTCTTCGTAAAGGTCAGAAACTAATCGGTCCATCCCGAAAAATATACGTGAGTTGAGCCGGTACATATACAATTGTGTGCTTAAACACTCATGAAACAGTTAGTTGTAAAACATTGATAACTTCCATACAAAAAGATCGCCAGAAACAACAATATAATCGTCACAGCATTTCTGATGTCACATACATTATAATTAACAGTGAGCTTGAACGAGGGGTGTTCCATCTGAATATTTTGATTGGGATGATAATTTTAGTAACAAAATAGAAATAAAATAAAATGAATAAATTTTAGGTCATAACTAATGAAACGAAAACTACTGTTACATAAACAGTCCTATATTTATTAATAAACAGGTTAATGAAAACTAAACTTGTAAGCACAATACAACTATTCCTCGTAATACATTTGAATGAAACGAAAAATAGGAAAGAAAATAATTAATAAGTACGTATCTCCGTAATAACGCTAAAACATAACAGTTTTGGGGTTAATTCTATTGAAATAACTGAAGCGGCTATAGAATAAACACGAGATATTTTAAAGGTTAAACGAACGGACGGAATGGGGCCGGTTGTAGTTCGGACGAGCGTTCTCAAACCGCCGATCGAATATTTAAAGGCTCGTGAAAAATTCTGCGAACAACGTCAAAATTTTGATGTGGGTTATCTAAACGATATTTTTTGTGATAATGATATAAAGAAAAGATCTGTTCTTGCATCAAATTTTACCTCACCATTTATCAAATCGACCATATCTCCCATTTTTTAAATAAAAACAACAAAAGGTCACAGGTGAAATAAATTAGACATCCGTACCAACTTAAATTAAGTGTTGTTAAACATAATTGCAAGTTATTGATAAAGATAAAGATTAGTAGGATTTATTAAGCTAAGTTCACTTGTATATTATGGGTTTGAAATTCACTTTAATTTGTACTATGCACAAATAAGCCGAAATAAAATGGTTAACTATTTGAAGCCGAATCTGGTGGCAAGTCCTGTGCTAGTATCACTGGTCATGTGCTAATCATCGTCATCATGTAATTAGTTAATCTAGTGCAAGACTTCTTTATCATCAATCATGTGTCTACATTCCATAATTCATGGCACTGTAAAAACGAAGGTTACTTGAATGAAAGTGAATCGTTCCGGTGTTATGTGTAGGCTCTCCCAGAATGCTCCGTTCTAACTGTTAAAGTATCCATGAGTATGATTGAAATTTTTAGCTCTTTTGCAATGAATTCCAGGAAGGCACCGGGTAAGTATTGTAGAGGAGGGAATAATTAAAAAGATTTTCCAATGTTAAAAAAGGTTAGCTTAGTTTAGGCCAGTCCTCCCTAGACACTGGCACCCTTTTCATTCCCCGTAAACTTCCCCGAACAATGTAGGATAAGTTAGACGTACACAAATAATGATTAAAGATACTATTGTACTCCTAAAGTAACCTGAATAATACACAAAAAGGAATGTGAAATCCCTCTTCGTGTCTCACTTTAGTTACTTATAGATATTGGAGGTTGCCTATATAGTTAGTAAGATTTTAAAAACTTACGTCCTCTCCAGGCGTGACGATTTTCTCCGTGAAATGTTGCGTGATCATCACCGTTCCAGATCCCAAATCTCTTTTAGCTCTTCTACCTGTATTATTAAACGAGCGTTTTAATGATTATTAATATTCTTCACCTGCTAGTCTAATAAAAGTTGAAGACGACATATTGATAAAATAGATATACTGTCAAGTATTAAATGTTCAAGTCAAAGAAATTTGTCATTAGTAAAAAAATGTATCTACCCTCTTTTAAAACATTGTAGTAATGGAGGCTATTTATTACGTTATCCCATAACTTATCAAAGCTCACCAGTTCATAATATTTTAATACAATACTTTATCTTATCCACCCGGATAACGCACTGAAATATTAAACCATACATTTTTAGAACAAGATACAGTAAGCGTAATTTATGGAAGATCATTAAGTACGGTGATTTTTTATCGTTTTTGAAGCATCGAAATATCACAAATCTCAAATGTTCTTCAAAGAAGAATTATAAGAAGAATGAAATTATACATTACATGGTGAAACTTTATAATGTGTAAAAATTATGCATAATTACGAAACATTATGCAGTGAAATCACATTATAAAGTTGATAGAGACAAAGAGAAATACGTTAAACTAAACGCAACATAATTAGCGTCTGTAATCGTCATATCCACATACGTTAAAAGTTTAATCATATTACATATTTACAATTTTTCTTTGTGTGCATCAATGTCCATCTCGTATAACACGTAATCAAAAAATCCACTGACGTCTATATTTAAATGACAATATTACCGGTTATCACATTAAAAATAATTTAGTAAGTTTCTTAATTTATTTACCAAATTGCTGGTTTCATTACTGGTATTAAAAATGTCTTGAACTACTTAATATATATTAAGGTTTAATACGATGACTTCTGTTAGAGGAGAAACCTTAGCCAAGTTGTCTTCAGTTGATAATGATCTAAGAATCGACAAAGTTTGGTATTCGATCTCCTTTGCTTCATCTAGTTCGAAAACTTTCTCAATGTGGCTTTAATCCATTTACTAAAGTTTAATTCTGTGTTTCTGTACCTATGGGAAATACTTAATGGTTCCTTTTCAAGTTTCTATTATAACTATTTATAAGAAATCGACTGTCAATTTCAAATCAATCATTATCGACTATTATCTCAATATATATGTATGTATGTATGTATATTATGTATTCATGTGTAAAGTATAAATGTTATATTTTTATGATATTATAAAACAGGAACCTACGTGATTCCTGTTTTCTCTTTAGAACTAATAAGTTCAACAGAACTTTTTTAATGAGTTGATGCCTTAAAAGGGAATTTATTAAGTACACATAAATAATCATGCCCTTCAAAAAAACAGATTAGTAAAAATCTTAGAAAATGATAACACTCCTAAAATGACTTACCATGATTTATACGGGATTTCGAAGTTGCATCAGGTTTTCTTCTTGTTTTCTTGTATGATGTGGATCTGAAAAGAAAATTACATTAAGGTATTATTATGTAGATGTAACAATTACGATATATATAGATTGTAACAAGTCGATCGACGATATACATGATGGGTATTAAAAATTTCTTAGTTGTAACTTTTTGTGCGTCCCACTGCTGGACATAAATTTCTTAAACAACTGCGGGAGGCTCGGAGCAGTCTATATTATCCTACTCAAATGAAACTGAGTAATAATAACACTAATTCAAACATAAGAAAATTACAGGAAACTTGAGATACCAGAACAGGTTTGTATAAGAACGTTTATCTGTAATTTATAAAAAAACTGTCTTCCTTGTTAATGAAAACTTATACAATGCCGCGAGTTTTTGACATCAGGTGTTGAAGATTAGATCTTTTTTTATTTTCTTTATTTAAACAAATATAACTAAAACCTTGTTAACTAAAAGTAATGAGTTGTGAATTTCTGAATTAGTTTGTTGCTAACACACCTTCCTCGCGTATAAATACATATCCAACAACTGCGTCAGTTATTTATTCATTTTAATGTTTAATCTCACTTCGAGTCAGTATTGTGGAAACGGAAGCAGTTAATGGTTTATTAAAACCTACTCAGCCTTTATCAACTATTCATGTTTCGTGGAAAGTCTGTGCAAACTGTACAGACATGTGAGCCGTTTGGCGTTGGTTTGAAGTTGGATATATGTATTATAATATGTTAACCTTCGTTGTCATATTTGGCACTGGTGTCTTATTTAATTTATTATTTGCATATATTTAAGCTTCTATCTTCTAAATATGTACTGTCTAGTAAATTTTGCTAATTAAAAGTAGTGATGGCTTAGTGGTATAAAAGTCAATTATGCTCCGGGAGTTTTATGATCTAATTCTGGCGTTCATTTTTTTATTTTAAAAATATTCTAGTTTTGGAATGAAATATAATTAGTTGTAACGGTAAAGATAAACTTTACAAGGAAACGGGTATATCCTTAGAGCTCTTTATAATGTTCTTCAAAACGTGTGAAATCTACTAGCTTGTGTTTGGTAAGCTCGGCAGATAATCGTCTTAACTCTTCTCATTTGGGAAAGAGGATTTGTGTACAACAGTTAAATTATGAGGACTTGATGATGATACGTTTATACAACTATAATCTCAAGTATAAGTATATACTAGTGTGGGGACATAAATGTCTCTATATGTCATCTGATCTAGAAGAAAAATATCCTGACTTATATCAGAAGACACTAAATCACAAGACTATATAACCATTGAAGAAAACAGCCATATAAGTTACAGAAAAAAGACAAAGTTTCGAAATCGAATAAAAGAGACAAAGCAAGACTATTGCAAAGAACAAAAGAACAGTTAAAGATTGGACGAACGCCAATCGCTACGGCTCTAACGAAACGTTCAGTAGACGAAGCGCTCAGCAATAAGCTTTAGCTTAAACACAACGATCCCAATCTAATTATATCCCATCTCGTAAGCAAACAGAGCGGGCGTAGTTTAACAACGGTTAACTATGCATAAATTAAGCTGAGATTAATGAAATTACCACGAAACATGGAACGGCCATGGCGCCGCATTAATGTGCGCTCAATTTGAATTTATGACGCGACGCTGCGCGGGGAACGCATGGCTTCTGACGTGATATATCCATCGCTGAGTGGAAAATTCGGCTTCTCGTCTGCGAGAGAATATGCTGTTTGGATTATCAAGTCAGACGAATATCGTTTACAAATCTTTTAACTTCATTTTCAAACAAAATTGTAACCAACCGTTGCAAATTTTAAATTTTATTTTCATCTCTACAAATTTGTACTGCTTCTGTTTGACTGTCTTTGGTATAAAATACAAATAGCTTTGTTCCAAAGTTAACATTTCTAAGAGGTAGAAATCTGCGGCTAGTTCTTTTCCGATCTACTAGCTGTACGTTTAACATTCGCTATTTATGCACGCGTATACTCTATTTCAGTTATAAACATTTTAATTTAAATTCTTCGAAAAACTATGACGCTACTAAAACAATCTATGCAGTCATTCTATCAAAACCGATATAGCCCAATCGACGGTAACAAAAAAGCGTTAGTTAATCTGCAATATTGTTGGCATGATTACCATAAAAATCCCATAAAAGCAGCATCACAACATGTAGGCGTGAGTTGAAATGATATATAACAGCATGCAGTGCACGGAAACTGTGTTACCACGCCACTGGTGCAGTTTTCGATGCATTTGCGAGTATCCCCAACGAAATTGCATTTTGAAATACACAGCAGAATGTGTGAATGAAAATTTACATCGTTTGTTACAAATTGACGATTTATATTCAATGAATCTGCTACTCTTATGTTACCCATATTTCGTGTATGTTCAGTCTTTATGAATCTTTTAAATATTCGCTTTTAACTATATCTCCTTCTATTTGTAATGTGTATTTTATCTCTAATAATCTTATTTTAATTATATCAGTTACCCTTTAGCTTGTTTTCATTAGCCGATATTTATTCATTTTAATCGCATCTTTCACTTTTTATGTTACATCTATTTCTTCTACTCAACCAAATATCTTTCTATGTCTTCCAATCTTTATACTTGTTGCATTTCAACATTGAGTGTGGGTACAACCTTTTTATATTTATTGCAGGCCTAGGGCATACTCTATCACGCTGCTCCAGTGCTGTTTGTTGGAGGATATTATTACTATTGTTATATAATCACCCCAGGTCCCTCTTACTATGTAGGCAAAGAGCACCGAGTGCTGCATTTATTCGTATGACATACATTTTAAAAAAGTAGGCTCAAGACTTATTTTCATAAATATTGAGTCATTAGTAAGCATTGAAATAATATAGTTTACTGGGGACATAAATCATGGTAACTGAATAAAAATGCTGGAATAACTTTCCACTGAATTTCCCTACTCTGTCGCCTGAATACAAGAATGAATAATTTAGTTTCTTTATCTGAATCAGAACTTCAGACAAAGGGTACATTTCTATGAAGATAGACAAAAGTTCCGTCCTCAAGTGTTTCGGAACTCCAACAAACACTCTGTTTGTTTCCAACTCAATTCTGGGGTCAATTACTTTTCACTCTTTTCCTAACTTATATTCAGAGAAAATTTCATTGCAAATTATACTTCGATTATTTTGGTAACTAATGACCTGGCGTTCAGGCCATCTCATAGTTAGTGGTTCCCACAACCCATAGGTACTCGTATCTATTATCGCAATCATCATTGTTGAACCTTCAATCGTTCCACTATTGGACACGGTAACTTTTCAGAATGAGTTGAAGTCATAGCCTGCCACGCTGGCCAAGACCAGTGGGTTTGCAGCCTTCATACGTCATTGATAACAATATCAAAAATTTAAAGTGTTATTTTCGAAATTTTTCTTGAGATGTTTTCTTTCACCGTTACAGGAAGTGATATTTCACCATAAAAGACACATTCGTCTATTGAGGAAAGATGCGAGTCTAAATTAGATGTGTTACTTTAATGTAAAATAAACCAAATGAATACAAAACATGGCATCGTAATCGATTAAGTACTGCACTGCAGGAAGCAACACATCTGTATTTACTGTTTGTTATCGATACTACTCTTATTATACGTGTACGTTCGGAAACATTCGGCTACGTTCGGCTACATTCGGATTTTAAAGGGGATGTACACATTAAACTATACGTCTTTTAATTTGTATTAGTATTTAGTACACCTGGAAGCAGATATGTATAACTTGATCGATATTAACCCTTTCAATGCGCCATATATACGAAAGACTTTCTAGAACATTTCATAGAGAGAACATATCAGTTGATATAACTTACCTCCTCGTTTGTGTTCGGCCAATCAACTCGCCCACGCGGGGACCTGGAACACCAATTAAGCCTTGAATTGTTTACATTATTACCGGACACGTAATTATATTTACTAATGTTTTGTTAACTACGAACGCCCATTTTGCATTAATCAACGAGGCATTAACTGGTTTTAACTCGAGGCGGTTATTTTTGTTTGGAAAATATGAAATAGTGTAGCGTTTTCCGTTAATATGTGTGTATTATATATTAATATTAAATAACAAGTGGAAATAATTTGTTATCGTTCTTTTGATTATTTAGTAGATACATAATAATAATATTTTTAAAGTAACCAACACAATGTCATTTTATGTAAAAATAGATAGAGTTTGTGCAATGGTAACCAGATAGCTAACCACATAGTTATATAGATTTCCTAATACATAATTACATGTATAGTTTTTCTATTAAATAAACAATGAACACTTGTAATTGCACAAACATATGTGCTGAGAAGAAATTGAATCCACAACCAGGCTTCTCAGTGGCCTTAAACATTAATCACTACAGTTACGGATACCGTATCCTGTTTACAGTATATAGTATACCGTATTCACCGTATACCCTATACGGTATACAGAATACGGTATTCAGTTACGGTTGAAAATACGGAGAGACACACTCACTTATTCTTGGACTCCGCTTACATGGATACTAATTAAAAAAAAATTATAATTTATTATTTCTAATACATAGTCACATCAACTTTCTGTACGGGTAAGCAGAGAGCTTCGAGTGCCAAATATCTCTGTCCGTACAGACCTAACAAGCTTTGTCTACACACATCACTCTCACACACACGGACGCCGGTCTCATTCTTCCAACTCTCGTATCAGTCAGTGTCTGACTTATTCTACATTTTGTTTTCTAATCTGCTAGCTCCACTACACCATATACTTTACTAGTCACAGCTAGTGTATCGAAGCAACAATGCGATATGAAATACCGAAATATTTTATACAACTACGAATAACTACGAACAAACTGCATGCACTGCCTGAACTAAAATCGACTAATATTTAATATGACCTGTTCGCGTTTAACCCAGTATTTGATATGCAGTGTTATTAGTTTGACTTGATGTGCATGTTGGTGTTTTCAACTACTATCCAATTTATACGAAATATGTCGTCCAGTGATTTTAAAAAGCAAAGATTAAAGTTATGTAGCTCATGATCAGGTCTTTTGTAGGAAATAAACGAAACTTTTAGCAGTTGGAAACGAAGAGTTGAACATCGAGCTCAGTGGGGTGTTAATAGAGAAACCTTTGGCCAGAAGTCGGCGAAAATAGAGGGATGATGATGGGGAATAAAAGGAAATTAAAGAAAAAAAACAAAAATATTTTAGTAAAAGATGACTGCTTCCTTAACCGGATGGTTGCAAGCGCGACTCTTGATAGAGGGGACATGGGCTCGATTCTCGGGTCGAGTACTGTTTTATTATTTGATAGAAATTACTACTAATGGCTCGAAATCTGGATCTGTGTCCGCTGTATGCCAATAGACTCACCATCTATTCCATGATGGGACGTAAACGTAACTGGTAAACGTGGGAGTGTACTACTCTTCCTGTATCTTCGGGTATTACCGGCGTGATTTACGTTTGTGACACTTTTAATTAAAAACGTTTTGCACAGAAACAGTATAATTATATGGATAATTATAGGCAAATACATGCGAAAGGGAAAACAATATCTTTTATCTCAGACTTCGACAATGTGCATTTAAAATTGGTTTATTCAGAAATTAGTCTTCTAAAAATAATAAATTCATAATTAATTTTGCGTGCGAAAGAAACAACAGTATCTTTTATCTCAGACTTCGACAATGCGCATTTAAAATTGATTTGTTCAGAAATTGTAGTCTTCTAAAAATAATAATAAAATTATTAATATTATTATTATTACGTGCGAAAGGACAGCAGTATCTTTTATCTCAGACTTCGACAATGCGCATTTAAAATTGGTTTGTTCAGCAATTATAGTCTTCCAACATATGAGTACAATAGGTAATTATCATTTGCGTAGACAGTTGTCGTTGTATCTGAGATATTCTTATTCATTTTTTAAATTGTGAATAAAAATTTCATATATACCACAAGGTAAGTAATTATGTAGCAACGGTTAATAATTTTTAATACCGCTATTTTAATACTGCTTTCGTCACCTTCAGGCAACCTGTAGATACCCATATGTATGCGGGTATATATGAGTGGGATAGAGCATAAAGTTGGAAGGAGAAACTGCGCTCTTTCTAGTAAGGTAATGTAAGTGTTTATCATTAACTTTTAATAGCAGAGTTCAAAGCTTCTTAGACGATGAATGTATGTGAATGTCTGAACTTCATACAAATGACTGGACCCTTTAGTTTTGTTTAACAATGAGTTGTCTGTTTTCTGTTACATGTATAAAGATTTTCATGTGTTCATTTTGTAAAATGATTTTTTGTTGTCAATCCGCTTTACAGATCAACGATAGGCTTTTAAAAAAAAAAACAAGAATCCACCCATTTGGCATTCCAGTGTTGGAATATGGGTTTCCTCTCATAATGAGAGGATTAAGGCCATAGTCTGTCATGTTGGTCAAGTGCGGGTTGGCAGACTTCACACACCTTAGATTTTTTATTTTTGTAAATTCTAAGGTGTGCAGGTTTCCTCACGATGTTTTCCTTCACCGTTAGCAAGTGATATTTGAATTTAAAACGCACTTTTGTAAA
>DWJK01004368.1:0-12086 GCA_018248815.1 Croniades pieria auraria
TTCGGAATCTTACTCTGGGAAATCGTTACATTAGGTACACACATATATATCTAAATAGTATTTGGTGATGTTTTTATACATAATGATGAGGCTAACCCCCACATTGCATGAAGTATTTTTGACATGCTTGGCTAATGATATAGTGAGGTATGCTACAATAATTACATACATAGGTATTATATGGCATGGCAGGGTCGACCCCGTACGCGGCTATGTCGGGGCGCGAGGTGCTGGCGGCTGTGACAGAGGGCTACCGGCTAGAGCGGCCAGCACACTGCAAGCCGCAGCTGTACCGCGCTATGCACGCGTGCTGGCACGCCGACCCCGCGCAACGGCCATCCTTCGCGCAGCTCAAGGCGCAGCTCGCCGACCTGCTGGACAACGAACCCGCCGAGGGCAATTACGTGGATCTCGACTCCTTCTACCAGGAGTCCTCCGTCTACAGCGACCCCTCGGCGATCATACACGATGACGATGGACTCTCAGCGGAGTACGACAGGGAGAGGCGGTGTTTTAGAGAGTGAGTGATAACATTCCTATTTTTCATTTCGAAATTTATTATATGAAACAAAATGTGCAAGTTTAAAAAAAAATTCAATTCAATTATACATATTTATGCAATTAACAACAAGATCTTAGACAATTTTGACTATCTCATTGGTCGAGTAATGCAAACGCGACTGCCGATGGGAAGTCCAGGGTTCAAATCCCGGATCGGCGAGAGCTATTAGATTTTTCTAATTTAGAATTCCTAGTAGTGAGTCGGAGTCTGGAATTGTGTTCGGTGTATGGCAATAGGCTCACCAGCTATTCCATGGGACTTAAACGTAATTAGTGAAACGTGAGAGTGTACTACACTCCTTTGCCTACCCGTTCGGGGATTACAGATGTAATGTTACGTTTTTTTATCTTAGACAAATATCTATTAATTGTACTTTGTATGTAGCAATGAGAAGATTGGTCATAAATCGTAAGATATATTATTCAACAGGTATCTACTATTTGAACACATCAACTATTATAACTAACAAATAATATTTTCTCGTTACAGACTACAAACGGGTCCTCAGAAATTCGAGAATCGTCCTTTCAATTTGCGTGACGAAGAGATGCGAAATAAATTCGGAATCGGCACGCCGCGGATGGGCGGTTTCGGCATCCGGGACGTGCCGTTCAATGAGAGGAACTTCAGCGACGGGGAATTTAACGAGCGCAGCTTCACCGACAAGAACTTCACCGACAGAAACTTCAACGATACGAACTTCGCTGAAAGAAAAGATGGCAAGCTGTCGACGTCCAGTTTTCATAGGGAACGGGAAAGGGAAAATCCCTTAGTTAGCAGAAACAGCTTCAACGGCTTCCCGAGAATCGGACCCAGAGACAACCACTTCCAAATGACGGGGGACGGTAGAAATAAACGAGTTTCGGAATTCGAATGTGACATCTGATTTCGATTTGAGCTTTAGAATTTGAGAATCTGTTATTCTTCGGAGGTCAGCGACTCGAGTCTTATTTTGAAAATAGAACACGCGAAAAGGGATTTGTAATCCTACGAATTATATCAATATCGAAAACTGATTTACTTAATATTTTGAGACTTATGAGTTAAATATTAAAAACGAGAAATGATATGGGTTTCATAGCTTCAGACGAAGAATGGATTAATATAATGAAGTGATGTTTCTAAGTTCGAAATTTTCGAGGAATATAGATCGAAGAAAAAAATTCTTGGGGTTAGTGTTCTTTCAATGCGACTGATTGAGTGCAGCGCTGTAAAGCCGTGTTCACAAGCACCGAGTGGAATTTATTCCGACACGATTTTAAGCACACGTGTGATCATGACATATATTGCTTTAAGTTTCAATTTCAATCGAATGAAATTTTGTTACTTAAGACTTGTGTTGATATATTGTAAATATATTATTTATAACTATATACGGTTGCAGTGAATGGCGTCAAGTGTTCAGTGCTTACGCGAAATACGATATATGTAAATAAATAACTTAGTTTTAACTGTGTAAGAACATGGGAGATTTCAGTTTATAAATATATTTTTGTGCGTGTTTGCCCGAGCGAGTGCGAGAGTAAGTCTTTAGATATCTATTCTGTATTTCAATGCTTGTACATATACTGTTCAGTAAACTCATAATTGTACATAGAGCGAGCTTTCGCTATAAATTACCTTGTTTGTTTATAAACACGTGGCTTTGAGTATGAAACACGTGTCAACGAGAGTGTAACAATAAATACATACAATAATTTTGTTACCTTTGAAAATATGTTCTAAATACATTGTTCATTTTTTTTACCATAATCTATTTTGTTAGAAATCACAGACTATTCAACAATGTCGGATTATATGGTGCTAACGGTCTATTCTCCAAAAAACAATATTGTTATTGTAAATATCAGATATTTTTATTATGTGTTACAAAGATCCATGTATTCTCGAATCTCTTCCAATCTCAGTTCAATATTACTTCTAGTCTTTAAAATTGTATGGAACTATGGATTGTTGTAGATCTGAATAGTTGCGTAAGTTTGCAAGATTTATGTTATTATAATTAACTGATATATGCTATGTGTTTTATTTCATTTCTCTTAAAACTTTCGTCAACGGCATTATTGAGTTAATTTTGCAGAAACAGGTGAGAGAGGAACATACTCTAATACCGTAAATAAACACATAAGTGTTAAAAAGACTAGTAAAATCTTATTTCAAATATCTTTCATATACAAA
Organism: Croniades pieria auraria; assembly: GCA_018248815.1. NCBI lineage: Eukaryota > Metazoa > Arthropoda > Insecta > Lepidoptera > Hesperiidae > Croniades > Croniades pieria. The sequence continues at coordinate 2,741 of DWJK01004368.1, forward strand.
TACACGTATAAAAAGTTCATAAAAAAAGAATTCTTATTACAATAATAGGAAAAACCATTCAACAAATGAAACAAAACTAAATCGAATTAATTTGCACTGTGTCTGAAACTAAATATGAAAAAGACATTCAATAGTTAAATCGTCGTATAAGAACCAGATGAACGTATCTACAAAAAAAGCAAAAATCGCTTTTTTTTTCACAAAACGGTATACAATGTAGTCCTTTATGAAATGCCAAAACGACATAACGCTATATTCAACATTTCCCAAAAAAACGAAATAACATAAGAACGATTTTTAATTGAACTAGAAAAACGTATTATGAGTACCGTTAAATTAGTTTTAATTATCATGCTATCTGTTAGAGCTATAAGAACGTTTTTGCAAAAACAATATTTTTAATCATAGAATATTGTTTGTCTGGCAAAACGTAAAAGCTTATATGTTGGTTTGGGCGTTACAACGTTTAAAATTGACAAAATGTAGATACGCTCATCTAACTCTTACACCGCGAAATTGATAACGTACTTACTACTCATTATTTTATTTATTCTATATCTCGTATTGTTAACACTTAAGGAAATCGATTAATATGCCAAATGTATGTAACTGGGTCTGCAGAAATAATTGACATTTACCTACTCTTCACCTTGCCGCTGGTCACTAAGGCCGGGCGCAGTCTACTCTCCGATGGGTGTCCAATGGCTCATATTGGGAAGGGTTCCACGCCCCTACCTCAAGTTAGACAAATATTACTTTATATACATATATTAGTTATTTAACCCTATTGTTTTTACTATTATATCTTTAATTTTTAATGTAATTTCTTAATTTTCTTTTTTTATTGCACCTGCCTTTTTTATTTTGAGTTGATACTATTCTCAAAGGGTTGACTGGTGGAGAATGCCATTAGGCATTAAGTTCGTCCTTTGTTATGCCTGTATATAGTGTTCAATAAAAAGTAAATAAATAAATTATTAGAAAGTAGTTTTAAAACCTTCGTATATGATATTTAAAAGCCTGGACTAAGAATACGTAACAATAAACATTCATTTGCCATACATTTCTAGAAGATTCCTTTACAATCCATTGTTCAATCAAGTACATAGTTGTATAGAAAATAAATGTTCACTCGTCATTACGAAACAAAGCTCACGTTTCTCACGCGTGGGCTTACGTAAGAAAAATAATTCAGCAAACTATTAAATACGATGAGGTTAACTTGAAAAATATTTTAATACAGAATTTCAATTTACGACCATCAAATGATTGGCTTCGTTCGTGACGGAATATTATTAAAGATGACAGACACGATTGAATGTCATTTATTTTCTTTTCTTAATAAGGTTTAAATTACTCTGTCACGCTGTTTAACGAATAAATAGGTTTGTAATAATGTAATGGCAGGAAAAACGTGTAATATTAAACGGTTGAGGTTTTGAGATATGACTTTCTTCATGATTGAGCTATTGTTCATGGTATGCTGTGATTTATATACAGGATGGACCGTTCGGTAGCGGGGGAATTTTGTTAATTAATGTTTATTTTTAAGCCACGATTTGGTTTCTATGCGTGCGTGTGTGAATGTGAGCGGGCATGTTGTGTGCGCATCTGCGACATCAATGCTATTAGCAAAATTGTTTTAGTTGTTGAAAAAAATATATGTTTAAAGAATTATTATTATCCATAAAACTCCTGTTGAGGTATCATTATATTCGTATACCTATTGACAAAGTCAGAAGACAAAAGAAAGAAAATACATTTTTTAAAGTTACTCATAGATGCTTAAAAAAATTATATAGTTTAAGTCCAAAAACAACTTAGTTAACTTAAAAGGCATTTAAAACATACATACAAATAATACACATACAAATTTAAAATAAAATTAGTTAATTCATGAAAACCTAGTAGAAACTTAACATGGAAATGAAGTTTCAGACATGATAAGATATATTTAAAAAGTTAAAAACGGGTATTTTAAAACATCCTGCTTGACGCGTTTAGTACTGTGGTTACAAGAAATGTCAGTACCCAGCTATCTTATAAGTGTATGACATTGCGACACGAGCGGCTCGTCGCTTGGCATTGTTTTACAGTTTACAAGCATCTTTCCTCGAGAAAATCTATTGGGAAAGCTCTGCTCAATGCAGAGAAGTTTCGCAAAAAACATTTACAAAACAAGCGATATTTAAAAAGTCGGGAAACAGAGAGAGCATTGAGGGATTACATTAAATATGCACATGGAAAAGTTTAGGTATATAAAAATTGTATGAAAAAAGCTGTTTTTATTTTTCATATAATAATAAAAATAACTTGGAACAACTTATGCATGACTATCGAATTCCAAAGCAGATTTAGACTGGTATGGCAACCATACAATTGATAAATTTATATATGGATTTCTAAATACGAACCTACATGGATACTTTTGCAACCAGATATAGAATCAATACTCCTGTATGACGCAGTGATGCAGGAGTTAGGTGAGAATCCTGCAACTTCTATATCCCGTGATCCCCTTATTTAGATATTTTTAGTTTGACCAATGTCACTTACAGCTTACCCAACAGACCAAAACACACATTTTCAAACCTCTTTAAAGTAAAAGGTGTCTTTCATTCTTATTATACACCATAGTGGGTCTTAAGTTACTCGCTGCTTCATAAAAGTAATTAAAACACGTTATTGTAATTTTTTTTTAACAATGAAAAAGGTTTACTTTAATACATTCCTTTTATCGAATACGAAGAGAGCATTGTCATTTTGCTGTACTATAAATTAAATTAAATATCACATAACATCGCGAAAACCTTCTTATCTACAATGCGTATGAAATGTAAAAACCTGTCCCTGGGTATCCTAGGGAGACTATGGTCTTTGTACTTGACACTATGAGAGGAGACCCGTATAACTACCATGAAACGATAAAAGGGTTGATATATGTAGGTAAGGTACGGCATATCATAACGGCATATACGCTAGGAAATACGCATGTAATTGGTCATTTAATTGTCGAACGGCCTACAAATCTGCAACAATCCGTTTTATTTGTTGGTACATACATACGTATACAAAAGTAACAATCATAAATTATTTCATGTAAACAAAATATGAAAAAAAAATAACAGGTTTTGCAACAGCCTTTTAAGTTTTTTTTAACTGTCTAGCGGCAAAAGATTTCAGAAACAAACTCTCTTTATATTTTATCAAAATAACTATACAATAGTTTTATTTTGCATAAAAATAGTCACTACTTTTGAACGACTCTTCATCTAAAATGTCTGTATCATCGCTCTATTACAAAACCTGTCCGACTGTAGTGAGCTTTAATCGACTGTACCTAATTTAGAATTAAGATTGTGTCGAGAATACATTACGTATATTTAAAAAAGTAACTTGTCATCGCTATTAGACAGTACGAGTTCAATGTACCATCATAAAACAGTCGTAGCCATATAACGGTATTTATCTTGAAGAGAGAAAGTCGAAAATGGAATGAAGAAATTATTCGCAAACGCAAAAGTAATATTGCCAATATGATCGTCGCTTCGACCTCTACTAATGTCTTTCGTAACTCTGACGTAACTTCTGTGAAAGCATCTTCAGTACATTCGTTACGACAAATTAAACTCCGCCGTCATCGATGAACAACTAGACTCTTATTTGTTACGTAATAAGACTCAATTTACGCTGAGGATCGTTACAAAGTGAAAGATTTATAGCAGTTTGTCGTTCCCGAAATTTATGTAAGTACAATATCGTTACAATCGTATTGTTCATATGTCAACTGTGACCCCAAGTGTCCATGGGGTCACATTTGACCCTGGTGAAAGTTGCCAGTTCCGGCACAATCTGACACCTGTAAACAAGAGTTTGGTGCGTGTATGCGTTCATTCGGTGCCGAGGCAGAAAGCGGCGCGCGCGCATCGCGCAAATCGTCTATACGTGTCATGCGTGATTCTTACGTGCTCTGTGAAAACACATAAATAAAAATGACTATTTCTCTTTGATGAAAAAAAAATTGTGCAAAAATGGCGTCGTTCCCATTCATTTCAATTATGTTCGTATTAGCGGTGTCTGTCCATGCTGAAGATAATATGAGAGACTTTGATTCCGATTCCAAGGAGATGATGATAGCCCAGGAGTCGAGGCATTACCAGACGGTAGTTAACCCACCTGTTAGGATTATAAAGCCAAGTGGAGTAACCAATTCGCACAGGCCGCAGTACAACCTGGATTCCTTAGAAGCGGATCTGATTGATGAGGAATTAGACAACTTTTTTGAAACAACTACTAGAAGAAACTTGTTTAAAACAAACAACATCAAGAGGGAGAAGGAGGGAATGATCCGGGATGCGGTGTTGAGGGCTCTGGAGCGGAAGGATCACGTGGGAAAGTTTGCCCAGATTCTGCCAATTATTCGCGCTATGTCTGGCAACCAACGGGTGGCACTAGCATCGTTGGTAGCCAGTCAGGTCAGCACACCTCCTGGCAGGCAGCCTCTCAATCTTCCACAGGTAAAATTCTACTCATTTAAAAAACAACATGCTTACACCTTGACTTGTGTAGGTTTGTTTTATTTTGAAAAACATACCGTAAAATTTAGATAATATTTAATTTTTTTTTATTTTTTATTCATTTTATTATTTAAATAATTATTTTTTTAATTTTTAATCCTAATACATATAATAAAGTCGATTATTAAATGTTTAACCGCATCGTTTCTAAAAACAATCGTAGACTCGCCCAGTACATTTAGAAATAGCGAGAACTTGGTCTCAGTGCAGACTATTATTATACTTTGTGTTACAGTAGACTATTAGACTACTATTATTTTAAAATTCGCTTTAAAATGTACGAAATCATCGTATATAGTTGTAAAATATTTTATTTGAAGTGCAATTTACACTCCTACCAACTAGTAACTAGCGGGAACTCGGGATGAGGGAACTTGATATTAGCACGAATTTATTCGGGATGACGCGAAAATATGTATTACCCCAAGTTATATTACCGTATGAAGCTATATTTAGCTCATAAGATGGATTTTAATTTTGCTGCATGATCTATATTTAGCTCATGCAGCAAAATTAAAATCTATCTGTTAGGATAGTGTTTTACATTTGGTTTTAAGCATTTTCTTGAGCTAGGTTTGAGATTTTAAGTGAAACCAGTGACCTGTAAAATATGGGATATTGTAACATGAAATAAGTTGTATCCTGATGAGTCAGATGTATTCAGCCATAATGTTTAAATTCTACTGTTTGGTCGTTTATCTATGTATGAATCTAAATCAATTCGAAATGTTTACGCTATGATATAATTCTTACGTATCCCGTTTAATTTATTTTCACTTAACATACAGTATAATAGGAAGTAGTACGGATATATAATGAGCTTATTGTTATATCGAGCACAGATTGAATCTTAGTACACATTATATGCCTAGGTACTAATTTTCTTTTAATTTTTCATTATATTTGTTTTTATTTTCTTTATACAATGTTGCCATATAAACAATTCGTATATGTTTTAAATACTTTAAAATCTGTAAGTAATATTCTACGTGATCTCAATAAAATCGCTTCTAAATAATCTGAATAAAATTACTACTATCATATTTATCTACAGAACAACGTTAAGCGCCTATAGTTCGCGCTTAAACGAGTATAGCTGGTTGCAATCATAAGGCACAATTCGTACAACGAATAGACCTGAACATCGTACTGATATAAATGCTTGCTTTCACCGGCTTCGGGCACTCCATAGGTGTAGTAGACTGAGAAAAAAATCCGGAAGTAAAGCTTTCGGAATTCTGTTTAAATAAAGAAAGAACATATAGTTGCCACTTCCTCAGATAACTGCTGTTTATTTAGCCTAGTGGATGATGGTATAGCTCGTATTTAACTGAGTTGTTTTATTACACCTACTCCTGATTTCCGCAGTTAACGCGTTAATCTCGGCTTCACTTTGCACGGCCAAACTGGTTTCACCACAATTTTCTTTTTATTTTTTTATGCTACACTCCGTATAAATATTATTTACCATTGAACCCTCCCGCACGCCGCTCACTGATATTGGTCCCGTTATCATTCAGATGCCATCGTCGTGCTATAACTTTCCAAGTAAATTTAAATCACGCTTGAAAGTATCGTTGTGTCCACGCCATGAATTCTCTTTGAGATTCGCTTAAAGATTAAAGCGGTTGTTACGTAACCAGTTATAATCCGGATCCAAATATATCTAATTGAATCTGTCGACGAGATCATCGTTAGGAATTATTGAAACACCGTAGAAACATCGGGGATCGAGGTGTGCCATTGAAAAGAAGTTAGAAATATTTGTTTTTCGAAATTCCACTGCACTAGCACGGAATATCCATTAAATCTAATGTTAGTCCACAGTCTCCATATTCAACGTTCCATCTAGTGCTTACATAAAGCACAGAAAAACTGCTCTCTAACGGTTACTTGGCAGAGCGATTGAGAATAGATAATTAATATTCATGGATCCGCCACAGTTTGTTTGCGCTCCGTAAACAGTGAAATGCTTTGATCTGATCTCCGTGTCTAAAATACTTACGACTTCCTATATTTGCGCAAATAAATGATATCGTTTATATTTATGTTACATGTTACGATGTCTCACGGTATTTATTTATTGGTTCTGGTTATTGTCAATAAAGATGGTTACGCATTTCAAATACTTTAAGGAGTTTTGTTTTAAATATGGAGTTTTGTTGTTTTTATTAAAAGAAACATGAAAAACGATCTTTTGTGTATAGTATATATTGTTTCGGTTGCCCAGTCGCTATTTACGAAGAATTATTTATCTGCCTATCAAGATAGAACAGAAGCTTGATAGATATGTTGTTTAAATACAAAGTGTACATTTTAGACCCTTATATTTTCTCTTTTTTAGGCTTTTATTTTCTTTTACACATAAACAGCTTTTACAGACGTTTTAATTGTATCGATTTTTGTTATATGAACAAATAAGACGGCGATGTACCAACATAATATAAAAATTAGTCATCTGTAAAGTCGTGCCTACTATCGGAAATTAACGGTAAATGTTTTAATGAACCGAGTATTAAAACGGCAAATATTAATAGCGGTAATGCAATAATAGGTTCCATGAGCATTATTTTACGTCACATATTGTATGTTTGACAACAAATTTTAACGAATTTTGTTGAAATACTTACCCTTCGCTGTTATGACTGGCCGAGATTCTCTATTACAAAAAAATGCATGAAGAAAAATGGCTATGGTGGAAAAGTCATTAGGTACGGCCTACCCATTATTGGGTATCCCAAATAAAAATGCATAATCGATTTCAATAAGCTTTTTAAAAAAATCTCCGCTTGAGTTTACAACTATTGCATGAGCCCTAATTTTTACATTTGTAAATCTTGCATTTGTAAGAAATGTAAATGAACACGCATCGTAATAATATCCCAAGAAATATTGTTTCCTTCTTTGCTGCGCTCGCTTCTAATTCCAAGATCGTTTTTGTCCGCGCATACCACTGTCCAACAAAAATGCTCCACTTATTGACTACACCACTGGAGCCGATAATTAGTGTTCCCACACCTGTAAATTTTTTACTATATCTCATTATTAACTTTAAATGGTGTTGCAATTACGTGTGTGAATTGAAAATATAGTTGACATTTAATAGCGAAGAGAAATGCTATTGCTAACGGCTACAGTATAGACGTTTTAGTATTTTATCACTGCCACTTCGCACTGGAGCAGCTTGGTGGAATGTGTTTCATATCTTATCTATCTTCAGTGAGAATGAAAAAAGGCTTCATAACATAACTAATGTTTAAAATGTTACAAACGTTGTGCGTCCAATTATTTAAAGGGTACTTGCTAAACACATGCTACTAAATTAAAAACACAGGAAATAATATTATAATTATTTTATTTATGTATATGAAAAAGAAGTGATAGCCTAGTGGTTAAGAATTCAGCCTTTAACTCCAGGGGGTGCTGGGTTCACATCAAAAGTGCGTTTTATATTTAAATATCGCTTGCTAACGGTGAAGGAAAACATCGTGAGGAAACCTGCACACTCTAGAATTTATAAAAAAAAATCTAAGGTGTGTGACGTCTGCTAACCCGCACTTGGCCAGCGTGGTAGACGAATGGCCTTAACCCTCTCAATATGAGAGGAGACCCATATTCCAACAGTGGAATGATAAATGGGTCGATTATTATTTTTTCAGTTTATCATAATGCACGATGTGCTTCTCAATATTACATTGCCATGTTTTATTGTTAACCAGGCTTAAACAATCTAAAGATTCCGAGAGAAAAGGACTGAAGGCAACACTCGGCACTGTTTTTAATAAAACATCATTACACTAACAAACTCACTAACAGCGTAACTTTGACATAATATACATACATCTATTGAAGTGTATCTATAATAGTATAATTTTGTCACACTTAATCGATATTAGTTTTATTTATATTGGATTTTTTACGATATATCGATTAATCCGGACTGCTCGGACTTATCGCAGATACGTGTTCATGGTTTTCCGCTGATCGCAACGAGGTCGAAGCAGAGACTATGTATTATATATGTATCTTAATAATGTATACTTACGAAACGTTTTATAACAAAAAAAATTTTGTTTGTATCTTTTTTTGTTTGTTTCTATTTTTTATTTCTATCTTTTATAGCTTACTCGCGCTCGATGAAGCTGGACGTTGATTACGCGTGATGTGTTTTATCGTGGTCCATTATGTAAAATTTTACGACTTATTGTGAGCCTCGCGTAAAATTTTGAAAGCCGTGGCTGTAATTATATTTGATAATTACATTTCAGCGTTTTGTGATAACGGTTTACATTTATATTATAAATTCAAAATTACCAGGGTCTCAGGATATCGGACAGTGAGAATTAGGTTGTTCTATATAACACTATAATCTTGTGGGAACGCATCATTTTTTTTTGTAGTTTCAGTAGCTTTTATTTATAGCTTTCGAAAAAGACATTGTGAAAAACCGTCAAAGCACACAACCAGTCAAACTCGGAAAGGACAATTGAGGACTAAGGCGCAAAGAAATAGAACCTGTGCAGATATGATCACTGTTTAAATATTCTTTGGTATTTATTTTTATCGTCCTCACTTACCTTGCTGTGTTTTGTCTAAGAGAAATACTTCTGGTAAATAAGGGTAGATTTTAACTTAAAACTATATCACGGTAAAGGCGATAGAAAATTAATTTCAATGAATAATAAACGTGAAGATCTCGTCATCACTTTCTTTAGTTTTGAAGCGTGACAGGTTAAAACTTTACGGCACTTTATGAAATAGCTATTAAC
>DWJK01004369.1:0-12086 GCA_018248815.1 Croniades pieria auraria
ATCATCACGTCAGCCTTTTCCGTTCCACTGCTGGACATAGGCCTTTCCCAAGGTGTGCCACAATACTCGAACCTCCGCAGATCTCATCCAGCTACTACCAGCCGCCTTCTGAAGGTCATAAAACACTAACATAATATAGAAATAAAATATAATAGAATAAAATGTTAATTATAAACACTTCGTGCATACAGAAAAATTCTCAATACTTTTAGATTAGGTTTTGAGTGACGCTCTCTCTCAGCTGGAACAGCCTGGAGTCTTTGCAATGTACCTGGTTAGGACTACCTGCAGGTATTCTAGAGTGACATAAACATTAAGATCGGAGCCAGCCCAGCCATCGCGACGAAGTAGTAAATACTGCCGGGCACAGGTTACGGGTTAGATTGGATTTAAATGTAATTAACTCTTGGATTCCCCCAGCGATCGGTCGATGCAAGTGGAACTTGGCTTTCTGTACCCTCGCAATTAATCGCTTTAACGGACCATTTATTGTGCAAAGGTAAGTAGGTCAGTCAATACATTTTTGTAGACAAAATTCACATGTCTATGTTATCTCTGTTCACGTCATTTCATTAACTTCACCCGCATATTCTTTTAATGTACGACATCATTTAAATTTAAAAAAATTAACCTCTGCAAAATATTTAAAATAGGAACATTTTTCGAACATTCATTTGACAGCGCACATGAATATTCATAATAAACTGCCAGTGATAAATCATTGTAATGAATCAATAACTGTAATGAATCATCCTTCCGCGATATAATTCGAATATATTCGATAATAATCCAATCGATAAGACAACATAACATTTAATCGGTCTCGTGTGCCCGTGTTAACAATAGCAGTTAAGTGCGTTGCTGTGTCGCGGCTGGACGAACCCGTTCGGCCGCGATAAGTGTACTGTCCGATATCTACTCGTTAATACGTGAGGAGAAATCTTTCTACCCCATTTTAACAACATTACGTGTATGGAGGAGTACGATTTTGGCATAATCAAAGTTTGTGTACAGGAAAAGCGAGGAAAGTTAAAAAAAACCTATATGTATTATAATATATTATAAATTATGTCTATTGTTTCTGTTGATATTGTCAATGTCAGATACGTGTTCAAATGGTGACACAGAGTAAAGATTTATAGAGGTATCGTTTTTGGGTTGATAATAAGGTTGATTGCAAGCAGTGGTAGCCTAGTGGTTAAGAATTCAGCCTCTCACTCCGGGGGTACTGGGTTTAAATTCATGGCGCGCATCTCTTTACACTAGTGTGTTTTAAGTTTATAATATCACTTGCTAACGGTGAACGAAAACATCGTGAGAAAACCTGCACACCTTAGAATTTTAAAAAATAAAAAAATTCTAAGGTGTGTGGAGTCTGCCAACCTGCACTTGGTCAGCGTGGCAGACAATGGCCTTAGCCCTCTCAATATGAGAGGAGACCCGTATACCAACAGTGGAATGGCAAATGGGTCCATTATTATTTATTTATTTATTAATAAGATTGAGTCGGCAAAATTTATGCTTCTAACAATATCGATTGAAAACACGTTATATTGCATTGGGCATAACAGTTGCTATGGACATAATGGTCCATTATAATAATATAGCCTTAGCTCTTTTTTTTCTGAGAGCAGAGCTTGCTACCCTGTTTTTTCTACAGTAGCGGACAGTTGGCCGAGTGCAAGATAGCCGTTCTCTTGCCTTAGAGAATATGTAGAACACCTTGGTATGCCATTTTTCTCTCGATATTTTTTGCTGCTGTCTACTTTTTTCCTACTCGTAATCCAAATAAGATTCGGTAATCCAAATAAGATCCAAATAAGGTAATCCAAATAAGATTCGGTAATGGGCTTGTAAAGTAACAGATAGGGGGGCACATAATAAAACTGTCTTTTAAAATTTATCTTCTGGTAGTACGACAGACCGACCTAAATCAATGCCTAATAAAATTTATATCCGCTTTCAATGACCGTAACCGTGATTTAATGACTTGTGCCACCGACTGTGAGAAAAGAACGACCGGGATATTATTAAAACTATATTTTACGCAGTACTGTTTAATATGTATTATGTGTGTGCACGAATGCTCGCGTGTTCGTGTTTGTTAGTGCTTATATTTTGCGTGTGTGCAAGTATATGTCTGTTCGTGTGTGTGCTTCTGTATGTGTAAATGTCACTAACAACGCACAATTGTTTTACTTTTAATCTACAAGTGAGGTTCAATATTTTTTTAAAATACCAGGTTTGAAAATAAATATCTTTGTTTGGTTTGACTGCCTCCTTCGTCGAGTGGTTGCAAACGCGACTGCCGATCGGGAGGTCCTGGGTTCAAATCCCGGATCGGGTACTATTGGAATTTTCTAATTCAGAATTTCTAGTAGTGACTCGGAGTCTGGTTGTGTTCGGTGTATGACAATAGGCTCACCACCTATTCCATTGTGGGACTTAAACGTCCCTGGTGAAACGTGGAGGTGTATTACACTCCTCTGCCTATCCCTTCGGGGATCACAGGAGTGATGTTACGTTGAAAAATATAAAAATGTATGAAAAATAGTTAAAGCTTAATACTTACAATTAGTTACATTTTTAAGATATTTAATCTTAATCACCAGCCATGACAGTAAATGAAAACTTCGTACAGGAGCACACTTAAAGAGTTTGCAATAATATTGTCTAAGGGGCATCAACTTTGCCAAACTGTATTTGGCCAGCGTAGATAACTACAGCCATAACCTATCTTATCCTGAGAACAGACACGCCACTAACATGGAACTACGAACAGTAAAAAATATTATTGGGCATTATAATTTGTTATATTCTTACACATATATTCGACAGGGGACGTACTATTGATGATAATAATAATAATCTAAGTAATTGGCTTTCTAATCCAAGTGGTTGCTGCGTGTTGATAATTTAAAAACCCATTCATACATTTACTTACACAACGTAATTAATGTTGTATACGAAACAATGCTTAATTAAAGATCTTCGAATAAAAATCTTCTATAATATTCTTTGCACTGTTATAATTATAATAACTGCAAAGCCTCTTACATCTCTGCCCCTGAGAGCGCCTTCTGTCAACATTTGAAGGGTATTACGCTTCTAATGGATGCGCTTTTAGAGCTGAGGAATATGGTTAATATATATTTATAATTGGACACAAAATGTAATGATGTTCAAATATAGAATTTGTATCTAAAGACTACTAAGTGGGAACAAATCGCCTGAGGTTACAGCTGGTAAATTCTAGCGATATTTTGGGGAAGTCTACGTTCAGTGGTGATTGTTTGTTGGCTGATAATATCTCTGTGGCAACAACATGAGTCAAACATCATGATCATGATGACTGTTACGGTTTTACGTTCTACTTCTAGACATGAGTTTCATCTCGCATCGGTTTGAGGTCCGGACCATCTAAAATAAGTTTTCTCTAGTGCATTTTACCAACACCTCTCTTACAGAATGATATGAGTGACGAATAAAATTTTAATGTATGAGAAACAGAAAGATTATGCCTTGATCGCGTTCTCATAGTTAGAATATACAGAAAGAAAGAAACGTTGGGCAAAAAGTTAATTTTGTTAATAAAAGTTAATTTTGGTTACCAACTGTATTGAGAATTTTTGTTCCGCCTTGAACAAAAAGAGATAGAAGACGGAAAAACAGGAAAAAATTGTGTTCACAAATAACGGCCAAAATTTGGAAGTATTCCATTTTAAACAGCAAATTAGTTTACTAATTACAAGATACCAGAAACACGCGTAACCGAATATCAAAATAGTTCGGACGAGCGAAAATAAATTGTGCGTAGACGTAACAGAAAGTGACACGAAAATGTCAACAGTTTTTTTGCGAAAAATAATCTGTACCTACATTATTAAATATTAATAACTTGGCTAGTGACAATAATTCATGCGTACATTCGCCCAATGTCCAAACTGTCAACCCCGTAATCTCGGTCGATTTGTACTTCTTTAAATTTGGACAAGTGTCATCTGTCACAACCGGGAATGAATTAAAAATTGTATTAATATCAGCGCTTCCTGTATTTAACAGGTGTAGAAATATATTTCGCTTGAAGAATTTTAAACTATTGGTGTGTTCTGCGTGAAGAACTTGTAAACAGTCGTTAATTATTTAATTTTTGTCACTGTTTCAATATTACTTTTCATCATCTATATTAGTGTTCATCACATTGTTTCATTGTTGGATACTGGTCCATTCTCAGGATGAGAAGCGTTTGAGTAATAGTCAGCCCCACGTTGGTCAAATATGGATGTACAGAATTCATACGGCTTACGGAGTGGAAAAAATTGAGAATAAGTTTATTTCAGAAGTAACTTTCCTCATATTCTCTTTTATTATTTATACGTGTAGTTGTTTTACGAAGTTGGTTTAAACACCTTAATATACGTTAAATAATAATTATTAACAATAACATTCCAACCTACACATGACGAGCGCTGCAGACTGTGCTCTTACCACACTATGGTCTTAACATTTGTTAAGTAAAACTATGTCAAAGTAAAACTATGTCAAGAATAAGTAAGAAGCAGCAGAAAAAATTAAAAGTAGGAGTGAAATACAAACACGCAATTAGGGTTTGGAGCATCGCTCGAACACTTTGTGACTCGTAAAAGCGGCTTGGCGGCTCGTTACTATGGTTTTAAACTTGCTCACTTCCGATTTATTGCCCTCTTGTTTACGACGATGTCGAATAGTGAAACGTAACATGATGGTTACGTGTCGGTGTTTGAAGAGGAAGCATAAAACATGGATGTAATTTGCGTGTGTATGTGTGTCTGCGTGTGCATGTGTGTGTATCCATATGATATAATATAATAATTATAATATTTTGGAGATGCCCTCACACACGGCCGTCTGATCCCAAAGTAAGTATCAAGGGTGCCTTAGTTATGGTTACCAGACGGCTGATAAACTATGTATGTATTATCTTATAGTGTACGAGTAATGTCAAGCGATAATAGGTTTGCGTAATTTACTCTTGTCATTATTATTATTATTCAAACGAATTTCTGTAATATTTTACAGTTGTTCCAATCAATATTTTTTCTTATCTGTTCGTCCAGTACTTGGTGACAGTAACTGCTCGCTGCTAGAAATTCGACATACATAGACGACTGAAGACTGATACAATATTGCCCCTAAGAGGTATAACTGTAATCCAGAATTAAAACCGCTGCGAAGTGAGAATAATGCACCTGGTTTACTTTCACATGATTTTTTGAAAGATAGGAAAGACATGACAGAGCAAGAAATATTCATTGTTTTAAGTCTACAATGAACCTGTTCAAACATAACTTCTGCACGCTGGCAGCGTGCTTATGGCGTGCGTCATGATTTCGCTTAAGATTTATTCTGTTATTGTTGGAAAGGAAAAAGTATTCCATCTTTTCTTCTGTCTGCCGATTTTATGGCTTTTCCTTGGAATGGCGTTAATATCACGTACGATCAAATGTAATTTATGTTTTTCCATGTACATATAATGTATTTTCTTTTTCTTTTGTGTCAAATTGAAACGAGTTAATGCCGTCGTCTGCCACGCTGATAAATTCATATTGGAAAACCCTACATGCATTACAAAGAACTTAAAGCTGTTTAGGTGTATTTGTGATGTTTTATTCCACTGGCACAGCCTGTCATATTTAACATTGAGCTTTCTTATGTCTTAACATACATAGCTTTGTAAAATCAAACGTTCGTGTTAGTATTTGTTTCCCAGATTCCCGAAGTTGGAAGCCGTGAATCTATACCACTGAGCCATGAGCGCTTGTATTTTTTAAATCGCATCACTTACGTGGACTGTGAGCAGAAATTAAGTATTCCTAAACGTGCCTGACCAGATTGCGATTGGCTAAAAAACATTAACAATAATTAATCAGCGTTAACGCGGTCAGCCATTATATGGGTGACAACATGGATATTTTAACCACAGACTAATCAACTGTAGTTTATGTTCATAACAGTCGTAAAGCATATCGTAGATATTTAAAAAGTACTAGACATTTTAGAGTTAAGAGACAAAAACATGTAACTAGCAACATTAGACTTAATAAGACTATAATTTCATTTATATATACTCTACTTCTCGTCATTGGATCTATTTTCAGTCAAATTAAGCCACTCGAAACCACTTCGCTTTCATAAAAGGCGCGTCGTCGTAGACTACGTGTATTGACAAAGAAACTTAAGCCCTGTTGTAAATGCATTAAAGTCGGAAACACAATGTACATACTAGATGTTTGAACACCAACTCTACGTCTTGTACATCGTACCGTTAAAAGTAATCGTCCATCTTGGCCCACTGAACACAACCAGGGTGAATGGCGCTATAAAATAAATATTCCCCCAATTTGTCGTTACTAGAAACCGCGAATGAGTTGAATTGGCTTTAAAAATTAAGTGGCTTTCGGCAGCCTTTGTTACAATGCGTACTGCTGAGTTCGTCGTTCTCTGGCATATGCATTTATCAAGCAATAGTGGATATGCTGGCGTCATATAAATAAAATACGAGTATGGATATCCAAAGGTATATCATTATGAATCGTCCCAATTAATTGAGTACGAATAAGACACTATATAAGCGACTTTTATAACGGTTTTAGTGCTTCAGCTTTTGCTTAGATATTATAATAAAATATTGCATATCCACTAAAATACAGTGCGCTGTTACCAACTTTTGTGTGGGAGTCCCTTATAAAATTGAACACAAGTGAGAAATGTCACATTATATAATATGTACTCATGTATCCATGTCACGAAACTATAAGCGGGCGGAGAAGTCTTAAATTAAATAAACATTTAAACTTAATAAAGTACGAGTACAAGACAAAGTAAAAATCCAACAATGACGCAGATGTTTCGAGCAACGACTATATCCTGTTTTATTAGCCTACAGTAAATAAAGGGAGTTTCCTAGCTATTCCGAGTGAAGTCTCCCACATGGCCTTCCATTGCCTACTGAAGACAGACTTTAATGAATCATGTCTTTTTAACGGCTCTTATTCTGAATCTATGTATATGCTCGCAGCCTTGGTGCAGATGCAGATCGAAAGCATCTGTTTTACGCGATACCTTTAAGTATCGTTTAAAATTTTTGAGCAACGGCACCGGCCTTGATTTTCATAATTAAAACGCCAGTTTTTTATAATTAATAGCGCTAATGGTAACCTAGTATAGGGCCCTTGTAGCTTGTGTAAAACTTTATTGTTTTTTAATAAAATAAAGAAAAAAAACTTTTTTAAATGATTAATATAAATTCCTGGTATTCTCTGATGAATGGCTCTTCAGAAAGACGCAAAACGCGCTCTGCTTTTAACTGCCAACGCATTGGCACCTCCTCGGATGTTGTAAAACTTCATAAACGATGAAGATAATATAGTACCAGGTGGTCCAGCTGCTCATTTCGGCGGTTAAATATTTAAAAAATTGTTATGGTATAAGGTTTCTTGTTCTTAAGTTCACTGTAATATTACTACAATAGGCAACTTTTATCTTTTATAAAAGGACAGGACAGTATAATGTTCAATAGAGGAGGCTTATCCGCGACTGGCGGGCTGACGATGATAATGATGTCGATGATTGTATGGGAAGATGACCCTTTATTGAGTTTGTTACGGATTGGGAAACAGAAAACTAATCACAACAATGTCTGCTATTCTAAAGTCATCATAATCATCGTCAAATCTGTTGTAATTGAGTCTCCTTTCAGAATGATAATGGTCTTTGCCATTGTCTGCCAAGCTGATCAATTGCGGCATCGCAGTTCTTATACTCTTTAGAGAACATTCTGGAACATTCCAAAGCTTAAAGGTTTTTCGGGATGTTTTTCTTATCCGTTACAAGACATATTTAATCTGCAAACATTTCTAAGGAAATGTGTACATATATCAGTGTTTTATTATATTTTTATCAGTTTTCAGTCTAATAACAACTCGTAAACTAGTTTCACGCAAGAACAGTGAACAGAGAATAAAGAGACGTGCCATTAAGTGCATTTAACCTACAAACAGTTAATGCATTCGATTTAAGCGCAATTTACTTGCAACGACGTCATAGGGCTTAATCTATGACGTCAAGCCTTGCTCTAGTTACCTATAAGTATTTGTTACCTATTCGTTTTTCTTACAATATCGTTTCATACATCGTTTTATAGGAATGTGTGAACGTAGGCCGTTGTGAGGTCATGTCTAATACTCAAATAGAGAAAACGCTATAAATATTACAGAAAGCCTTGTTGTTTTAATTTTATGTACTTTTCTTTCTTTTTCTTTATTTTTTATTGCCGCGAATACTGATAGGTACGTAAGTTTTGGGGTTCACAATCAAACATTGGAGAGACAATAAATTCCAGGGACTCCAGAAACGAGCGATCTCAAAACAGTTCTTCACTCTCTTAGTATTAAAACAAAGTTTGTCGTGACATTTACCCAAGTACAGTCGCGTAGAAAATTCCACGAAATTGCGACACTGTTCATCCTATTTTGGCGAGCTAGATTAGTGTCGGACATCAAAGACTTGGATGCACGCCAATTCATCACATGTACAGTCGCGCTCGATAGTGATCTGAGGAAATGTGGATAATTCATATTGTATGAAGTATTTATTATCTTAATAATGTATCCTCCAGCGAAAATAAACGTCTTTCTTCGCATAGGAAACGGAAGTCTGCATCGACAAGAATTTTGACAATAATCTTACGTTTTTCTATAAGCTTTCATTGTTTTTCCTCTCAGCTGTAATGATAATTTTGTTTTTCGTAATACAGCAATCAAAACAAATATAATTATAACATAAAATAAGAAAATATTAAAAGTTTAAAAACAGTACGTATGCCTGTATGTGGAACAAGTACTCGATATATGAATAACATTAATGTTCATTACCACCATCATCAAATTCTCTATCAGGATCCTTCTCAAGATCCCTGGAATCGCAGTTTGAATCCTAAATTACAAGGCTTACCTAACATACTGTGGTGTAATGATATTGGATTGGTGAAAAAAAGCCTTAATTAATATCTACAACTAATTTGAAAATCTTGTACGAGGTAGCAAAATTAATATAATACAAAAACTGCTTATCCTCTAAAAGTATGTAAAAAAATGATTGAAATTGTAAGCAACTTGTTCACACAAAGGTACCTGTCACGGGTGAAGAGCAATTGAACAAATATTAATTGTGGTGTGTTTGCCGACGATTGGCCAAATGTCCCGATACTTACAATAATATTCCTAATGGCTTGTCGCGGCGGTGTGTCGTCACGGGAATAAATTGAGCAATTCGAAGATTCGCGCGCTCCTGTGTTTGTCAATGTCAAAGCAGTAAAGAGGGAGGACGTTCCTGGCTTTTACACAAGTGTTCAATTTGTTACATAGATTAAAAAGTAATATATGTATATGACTTTATGTTGCTGGTCAGTATTAAACGTGTCATTTATAATGGTGATGATGACGATGGTCAAAAGAGTATTTATTAATACAATTAGTTTTGTGACTCAACCACCGTAAGACTTTATAAAAAAGGAAATTTGTTTGACGTAAACATGTTGCTTACTATCTCCAGTGCGAGGTGTGTTCTAAATGATGGTGTAAAATTGTAATTTACCAGCTTACCTAGCGAATGTTTAACAGGCTATCAGGATAGCCTGATTCAGGATATCAGGTTATAAGTGCGGATGGGCCATTACCAAACACAGCGAGGTCGGAAAGAAAACTGGGAATAAACGTATGTGAGATAAGTCGGTACGTAGACACCCAAGTGACCCCACCACACACCGGTGGACCTACATTTTGTACCTTCTTATGGTAGTCGTTGGTGCGAGTCCCTACATGCAATAACATAGAGATTTCCGGGCAATATCTATCTATCTTACTATCACTCAGATTTGTGGACTAACGTACCTCAGCACATGACTTTTCAAACCTACTATTTAGACTGTAATTTTATGATTTAACGATATATACCCTTCGCACGTCATGTATATATATGCTGCTACAGCGCATAGCGAAATACAATAGTGCTTCCATCTAGGCGATAATATTTAAACTAGGAAACCGAGCTGTCATTCGTTGAGTAAGAATATTGTGCCACTACCCGCATTAAAGGACACTCAAGCAGGTACGCTAGTTCTAGATAAACCAAGCATCACATGATGCGAGGCTTCAGCCCGTGCTGTGGCTCACTACTACCTGTCCCCACTCTCCCTAATTCCAGGCGGAGACGTTTGGGCTCGCCACTAAACTCCGGTGAAGTTGTAGATGCCATTAGGGCCAATAGCATTAAGACAGAAAAAAAATGCGAGGCTCATTCACAGCAACGCTGTCGTATAGCTAGGATTGCAACATCTATAGAATCAAGAACATAAAAATATACATATTCTTTTATGTTCAATAAAATTAATTTGAAACAGCACGTGTAAGCATTCCGAGTTCAAATAACCATGTGTCAAAACGCAGTTTCACTTTCATTTATTTTATGTACGCACTGAACTTGCGATTTATATGAGACAATATATTAAATTTAACCAATTCCGAACAGTGTTTTGACACGCTGAATTAATATAAGCAGTAAAGGCGATGGAAAATTTAAGGGCTCGGCGATTTATTAGCCACTTTGGAGGTTTTAATGAAATATCAGTAAATTTGTTATGCTGCATTTTGCATACCTGTAAATATTTATAACGTAAAACAATTTTTAACTTATATGGTTACAATTATTACATAAAACAAATATAACAGTCATTTTAAACTGTTTATAATATAACAAATTAAACTTTTTATTTTAACTAATTGTTCTCATTAGCATAGGTTTAAAGCCATGACCATAACATGTAGCATCATCAGGCTTGCTGTTTAACACTTCAAAAAAGTTTAAGATTTTTTTTTAAATCACTGTATAATAATGCTATTGAATTATTAATATAATATTAATTCTAATAATATTATTAAATTTGATGATCCATTATCCGCAAATCAAATTATTAAATTACGAATATAACTTAATATATACATAGCTTCAGAATTAATTAGAAAAAAAATTGGGTATTTTATTAAAACCACCATTTAAGTGTTTTTTTTTAAATCACTATTAGTAACTGAATGAAAGCAATGTGCTTATACTGCCACTCAACTATCAAAACTTCAACCTAGTTCGTAATATTTCAGTCAGTATCAAATGTAAGGTACCATTAACTATATTTTCTCCGGGGCCTCACAAATGGAGGTTCGATTTGATTCTATAACATTTCTCAATACTCGCTGTTAACTCAGTAGCCGTGTCGCCGCAGTTTAAAAGAATCATGCTTGCAAAGTGCATTCCTTTTACTTATCGCTAGGGTTGCCACTCAAATGTATGTTATAAAACTAAGTAACTCAATTTATAAAGATCGATATATGTGTGAAACATTCGTAGCACAGAAGACATTTGCGATAATAATTTAGTTACACAAACGGGTTGTTCTGATGAGTCAAATATAAGTAAGGCGAAGAAACAGGTCATGAGTAATCCTTCATACATTATACGTAGTTCAACCACATATTATACTTTAAGGTGTATTTTACTATTAAATGTTCCGTGACTGTTTATACACATGATTAAAAATGTACCGGCTTAATTGACGAACGTTTTTCGGGATAGCCGATGTCTCCGTCGCCACCCCGCTGCAAGCGGCGGGAGCTCATGACAAAGGACCTCGTACAGGTGCGTAACTAGTCAGGCCATCCCGGAAAACGTAAGTGAGTTAAGTCGATACATTTATAATAATGTTTATAAAGTGTATGTTATTTGCTAATCAGGTGCTGGGTTCTTTAAAGGTTGTATAAAAGTTCGTCAACGAGATTTCTTCAGATGTGATCCCGCTGAAGCGGCAACATTTTAGGAGTTATATGTTGGATACATGGTCGTCGAACTGAAGTTCAGATACCGGTAGAATGTGTGCATAATGCGGGTGAACAGAGTGAGAAAGGGGGGGGGGGGGGGGGGGGGGGGGGAGGTGCGGGGGGGGGGAGGGGAGCGGGTGAGGGATGCAGGGGCACGGCAACGGCAAGGGAGGGGACAGT